>JAQGAV010000797.1:0-26737 GCA_034691345.1 Phasmarhabditis papillosa | reverse complement strand
TTTTGATTTTTCACAATTTTTCAACAAAATTTTTAGTAAAATATGAAAAATATGCAAAAATTGTATAAAAATATGAAGAAAATTTTTTTTTATCAGAAATGACTATACACAATACACTCCGGCCCGACCGGGCCGGGACGGAAGCCCGACCGGGCTCGGGCTTCTCGTGAGAGGCCTGGTTTTTGAAGCACCTCTGCTTTCACTCAGTGCGCTCACAACTCTGTTGGAAATAACTGTTGAACATTTGCCAAGTAAATCGGGGCCTCAACACTCGACATTATTGAGTCACAAATTGGCGAAAGTAGCGAACACGTTGTGAATGTTACCAACACTTTATATAACTATGAGTGTGATAATTTTCATTAGTAGGTTCTTGTTTGTACCTGCATTGATAGAGTGTAGAATATTTCCTTGTTCAATTTATACTTGAAGGTTTGCTTAGACATCAAATTCAAGCGTTTCCAAACGTTGCGTCCACAAAATACGATAGTTATTGTTGAGAAAATACAGAGAGCAAAATGGTTAACCACAGAAATTATGCCAATTATTGAGAGTGTATTGTCCGCATACTGATAATTGTTAAAATTATCATTGAATTTGTGCATAGTAGAGGCGATCGTTTCCAGATCTGTTAAGCTGGCCTGGCTTGCGCAAAAAAACTCAGGCCAGGCCAAGCCAGCACAGGCCAGATTTGCCCTACTGCTCATAAAATATTCAAACGAGAAGTCAGGGTTCGATCCCACCTTCGGCATATTTTTTGAAAAGTTGAACCAGGCATTGTGTACTTATATATTGATTATATTTTACTATTATTTAACGAATAACATTCCAAATCTTACAAAAAAATACAAAAAATTGGTTTTTGGGTCTGAAGGGCACCTAACCTGGTTTCAGCTGGCCTGGCATGGCCGGTAAATCCTGGAAAATCCGATGCCAGGCAAGGCCGGTTCAATTCGTTTCAACTTTCGAATCGTTCGTGCCATCGCTGAGCCCACGGATGCAACGTCTGAGCTAGCAAAGCCCCTCATCGCTATTGTATAGACTTACAAAAATAATGGCTCCAACATATTGCAGATCAGTGACTTCTTTCATATCATACTTTTCTAATATATATCGCTCGTGTGTCTGAATGTGCATTTGTTGGCAAATATTTTATTTATATAATTCAGTATGATATATTAATTAGAAAATGTGTGTTACCTTCGAAATTCTTGCTTCAGTACACATAGTTACGCCACAAAAGAAAGCGTAGAATGCATGACACATGTATATCAAAAACAAGATGCCTTTTAATTTTCGGCTTTTTTGAAGCTTCATGTGCAAATGTGGTCTGAAATTAAATTAGTTCTTGGAACACAGCCTCCCGGTGAACTCGATGCTAATATTTCTTGCCTCCTTCTTCCTAGTAAAGTCCCAAACCAATGCCTTCAAAGTATTTGGATTATATTTCAACCA
The DNA here is from genome assembly GCA_034691345.1 of Phasmarhabditis papillosa. Lineage (NCBI taxonomy): Eukaryota > Metazoa > Nematoda > Chromadorea > Rhabditida > Rhabditidae > Pellioditis > Pellioditis papillosa. Next base: position 25,282 of record JAQGAV010000797.1, on the reverse strand, counting down.
GGGCTAACTGATGCAGTGCACTTATTACTAAAACAAGTTTTGCTTTTATTTTTACAATATAGTTATGTCAAATATAGTAAATATTTTAGCGAATGACTTTTAGTTTATATCAATAATAGGGCTCACTTGCAGACTGCTAAATATCTGTATAGAAACATGAGTGCCACAAAAATAATCCACATTTCAAAAAACATGCAGTACAGGCCAGCAGCAAATATGCCATATTTCGAAGTTGAGACCCATTTTCCATATGAGAATACAACAAGACGGTGTTCAATAGCGTGAAAGAGCTGAAGAATAATTTGTATTTCGACAACTTATATAGGCTATACTGTCAATATACATTTGAAATTCAATCACCGGTTATAATAGAACCGTTTTGGCATATTGTTAACCCCCAGACAAAAACCCTCAGAAATCAGCAGTAGGAAATCACAATTTGTCAACCTAACTAAATTATCTGAACTGCTTTCTTAATCCTTAACGCACTTACCGGTGAAGTAATAGATACTTCCAATGCAAAACAAATCTCAAGTAGCGCAAAACAGATAAACATGTTCTTGAAGAAGAACTGTTTGCTTGAGAACATGCATACAACAGCGATAAAGAATAAATTAAACAAAATAGCAATAATACAAGATGCCTGTACAACTTTAGCTATTACGTCATGCATCATCATTACTGGAGAAAAGCTATTTAGTACAGATCTACTTAAAGTGTAATAATTATAGTAAAAACAATCTAAAATCGGAAATTGGCAATTTGTGCGTCAAGTGAGCTATCTATGTTTAATCAGAATGATATTTTTGACAAATTTTTGAAGTGAGAATTCAAGCAAAACAAGAGTATTACATACAAAGTGCTAAAATAAGACACTTTTGTAGCTTGTCTAATTGTAACTATTTGAATGCACTGGAAAATTTCGTGTTTCGTGTCGTATGCAACTCTACGATTTCAATCAACTACTTGTAAGAAGTGACGATAACTTTTCTTATACAGCAGCTCACTATTTTGACCAAGTAAAACACATCGTTTTGAACTCTTTGAATAATTTGACATTACTGGATAAGAATTGCCCGTGAAAACCAACTTCAATGGAACCAAGCAATTTATAGTCGGAACAAAATGTGTTCGGAATTGCAAAACATTTTAAATTGTATTCTAAAATCAAAATATTTATTCTAACTGAGAATTTTTTTCTGAAAACAAAATGAATTTGTTTTGCTACAAAACAACTACAATCTTGTCGTTTGGTATTGTAATTTTGAAAGTTACCGTAAGCCGTTAAGGCCAAATTTCGTACTGTCTCTGTAAGTACAAATTAGAAAATAAATTGAGCTGAAAACTGTCTTGGCACTTGTATTTGGAGGCATTGTGACTTATAGTAAAGCTCCCTGTATGAATATAGTATTTGATCGAAGTTTGGGACTCTTACCAAACTACTGAAGTTCAATATGGGGCGACAGTCGGATAACCACTCCCCCAATGTAGAACCAATGTCTTTTTAAACTAGTGCACCCTTTATGATACGCGGTCAAAAAGAGGTTGGGACTTAATGTTAATATGATCTGAAGTAAAAGTTTTTGGCAAAAATTTTTTCTATGCTTTAACAAGCGGTACTTTTCATAATATTTGATATATTTATGAAGTTGAATCCCGTAAAATTAAATGAACTTTTAGCGAATAATGTCTTCCTTATGCACAGACCTTCTTGAGGAAGTCGTTTGAGTGACAACACCTAAAAATATTCGGAAATTCAGAAGAATTCTTTTGTTAATGTTTCACACATTGGTGAAAAACTTGCTTTGTTTACGGGACTAATAATTGCTCATCTCAGTAAACTCTGACACATCAAACCAACCTTGCAAGCATTAGAACTCACTTGCACGTTTTCCTACAATTCTCCTTGATTTGATCCAGATTGCACAAACCATCTTTTTTTAGTTTGGCACAGTTTGGAAGAAAATCAGCACATGCTAAATTGATAAAAATGTTAACAAATCGGAAACACTATAGTTATATAAGATCGAATTAGTGGCTGGAAATTTGTACATTCTTGGTTTGATAGAAAAAACCGTAGACATGCTAGATTGTTTAAAGTTAGTATTACTTACAATTCAGATCATAATTAGGAGTGCAGCTACATGATGCTTTGCAGGTCTTTTGAAGAGTTCCCATCTTGGAGCAACTGAAAAAAATTTGTCCTAATTTCGTATACTGGTTATTGGAATCATAAAAAGATTGTTTTGTGGGAGCTGATTTCGTCTAGTGGTTAGAGTAGGTTTTTAGAGGGTTGAGTTCGACTCCCCGTAGCTGCACTAGGTAAACAAGCAGCTTATATATCCCATGTTTCGTGTCACCAAGGAGTACATGCTGGAATTGAGCCATCCCTGCTCAGAAGAATCCGGAATAAATAGTCGAAACGTCCTCAAAGAAGTCAAATATTACTGCGATTCAACTAATACATGTTGTAATACTACAACGGCAGTTGGGTCCAAACATACCCGATACTCTGCTTCCAATATCTACAACATTGATTGCCGTTATAACATTTACCAATGGATCCAGTGATAATAGGCTTTTTGGCTGGCTTTGTTGATTTACTAGGAGTTGGTGCAGCAACTGAAATAGTTCAAACTTAATTCTTACAAGATTATGTTGATACTATATTTATTGTAAAGAACTGGAACAATATTTCGAAGTAGATGCATCTATATAGATTAAAAATCGATAATTTTCTAGTTAAGTTTCATAAGATGATATAGTCTGTATCGTAAGATAGATTTCAGACGCGGTATCCTGAGGAGCAGCAGTGTTTTAAAAATCAAAAAAAAAAAGAATCAAAAATCGGTTTGAATCTAATCGCAACACTGTCCAGGATACTGAGCTGAAAACCTAGCTCTAGATAAGAAATATATTTGCAATCCTAACATGTCATGTAAAAAGTACTGAGACTAACCGTTACACGTCTGTTTTCTTGTTTTAGAGCACAGTGAACATGTTTTTCTGCAGTTTTCAGCCATAAAGTCCGCATTGTTCTCGCATTTCCCTTGTAAGAAGAACTTCTTGCACAGCAGATGTCGATCCGAACAGTCTATAAAAAATTTAGAAACACTTTCTCAGTTTTAAAAATAATTGCATAGTACAATTGCTGCGAAACTTGGCAGAGTTTTTTCGTAATGCAATGAATTCTTTACTCAATTTTCCAGAATTCCTACTTTTTGATAGGGAACTATCAAAATGCATGACTTACCATCAGTATATGTTTTCTTTGGTGTGCAATATCCACATGACATTGGGCAAAGCACGCGCATAGCGCCATTCTTTGTCTTACAGTCTCCTTGCTCGGCGAAGGCTGTACAGCAAGGGTGAGTATTGAAACAAGTCTACAATGAAAGAATAAGAACAGTTTTGGTTTGCCACTTAATCTTTATAATAACACAATCGAAAATATCGTTGCTACAGATCGATAACTATTTTAGATAACTTTTTTTTTTAATTTCTTGTACTTTAAATTTGCAGGTCCAATGATTTTGGTCTAGCTCACCTCGTATGTAACTGGAATGCCTCTGGTGTGAGGTGGCTGCGGAATTGGTTTGACAGCGTCGCTCTAAAATTGGTTTTTTAGCTCAAATTATGATAGATATCTATTAAGAGCACAATATTTCAAGATTAAGTCAGTAAACACGTTTACTGTAAATATTGAAAATATCCCAACATACCGATGGTGCCGTGCATGTTCCAAGGTTATTGTTTTTGGAGCTGCAGGTACTTTGGTAGCAAGGGTCAACTCCTGGAACATATCTTCCAGTTACTTTAGATATCAGTTTCAAAGTTAAACAAGTTCTCAATTTCATCAAGTGAAAGATTAAACCCAACAAATATCATGAAAATTTACCGCTAACTATTCTGCAGGGAGCTCTCGCCTTTACTCGACCTATGCAGCGGCCAATTCCACTGTGACAGAATGTGTACCTAAAAGTAATATTATGAACAAAATATGTATTTGCTGTAAATTATATAAAGGAAATACATTAAAGTTATATTTTAAAACAAAAAGAAACTCGAGGTTAAATCATATCACTAATTGATCAAGTTTGAAATAAACGTACGGACTACAGTTACTGCAAGTTGGGAATCCTCCGTACGAGTACATGTTCTGAGTATACAGGTTACTCAATCCGTCAGTGTTTATAAAGTCACTAAAATCAACTATGTTTTTAGACAAAAACTGTTTTGTTTTACCTGAATGGAAACATAACGGCATTCGGCAGATGGGCCTTAGAATAACAGCTTGTACCGGCACTGCTGTAGTCATTTTCGCGTTGTGAAAGACTCTGTAATATTGAATATTTTACTTTTTATTGACAAACAATGAAATCAGTAGATGTAAGCAACAAGGCTTTACATACTTTAATTTGTTCTAAATTTAAAGTGTCTTATCAAAGATGTAATTATAAGAACTGTTCTATAATTAGATTTATCAATTACGATAGAGGCAAATGTTCTGCCTCTAACATAAGTCATTTAAAACGTTTTCATTGTAATTTCATATTATTGTGAAACTCACTTGACGAGCCAGTCTCCATTGTTCCCAGAGAAAATCTATGAAAACGTGATGGCAGAAAAATATTGGATCATTTGTTGAGGTTGTAATCTGAGCCATGTTACCACCAATCCAGACGTGCGGATCTCCGTGATTCAATTCAAGAGTGTTGGCTGGCAAGAATGGACATCCCTGAGTAGAATCGTTTCAGATTTATTTAAGACGAACTCATAGTCGGAGTATCACATATTTGTTGCTTTAATGGTGGGGTTTGGTAGGTATATTTGTATTGAATTTGTTTTAATGAGTTTTAGACCATTTTCCACGAGATATATTTTTAACACCCCACCCTTGCCGCTGACTATGTTTCTATTAATATCTGAATTAAGCGTTGCACCTGTAGTTGATAATTTCCGAAAACATACCTGACCACCAGCAGTTGCGGCTAGGACTTGATTAAGGGTATGTGTCGAAATCATATTCTGAATGTCAGCTCTTCTCATTAAAAACAATTCGCCGGGAAATCCGTCCAATTGTCGTTGGGTTGCACCCTACAAGTAAGTATGCGTAGCTGCTGGATGAATTTCTTGCAATTGCATGACTGCAAATGTTGCGCTGGAACGTGGTTCTGAGTGAATGAATTTTTCTTGGTTAAACGAGCTCATCTGCCTGAAAGGGCCCTTGTCCTTGTAGTCCGACCGTATAGCCCATGACTCAGCCGCTGACAATATTTTAATCAGGTTATATATTTGTTATATAATTTCGATACTTCGTACCTGTCGTCCTGTAAAGCCAGCAAACATTCCATCCCCAACTGTTCCACGACCAACAGATCCCATCAAATCCGCAGAAAACATCACTAAAACAGAGCAAATAGTTTATGATATAAATTGTTTTGCCACTTTAGGTGCAGTGAATATTGTTAAGTAGTTATTAGATGATCAGCCAACTGAAAAATTAAAATTGGAATCAACTAGAATTTCCCACTTTGGCCAGTGTTTTGAATCAACACTTAACATACGGATTAGTACCTCAAATTATTAAAATCGTTATTGTTTCCATAATTATAACTTACTAGACCACCCAGCTGATACACCAATATAGTCAGTGATGTCGGCATCCTGAGAACTGTCCCACATTGGAATGGTAACCCCAACAAAAGGATATTTGCCGTTTAAGTTGCATGTGCGAATGCCAATCTCCATTCTTAAATTATGTGAAAGAATAAATAGAATAAATACATATATTTGGGTAAATTATAATAGAAGGCTGAGATTCGAATTGTCATGTAAAACATTGCAATATTTCCATGTAAAATACACAAATGTATTGTTTAAACCTTAAAGTACGTTAACCCTACCTTTTAAGCAATTCCCTGTGCCAAGGTAGAAAAGCCGGTCCCGAGTGTGCTCCAGGAGATTTGTTCGGGTCAGAATGCGCTGCAGATATAGGGCTGTAGATATCATTCCAAGCGCAGTAAAATCCTTGCACATATCTTAATACATTTTTGATATTTCGATGCTGTATATCAGGAAAATTTCCTACAAAGTTCTCTCAGCAGCCGTTAAGTATCTCAATTCTCTGCGCTGTAACGGACCCAGCCGACCTCCATCAGGCATCTGGCAAGTGGAACCGGAATATTGGGCACCTAAAATGTGTAGGCTGAGTAGAAAACAAACTAAAACGATTTGAAAGTGGCATTCTTCACAATTGCATTGAGATAAGTGTAATTGTTAATACGAATTTAGTGATTTCAAAATAGGGAAATAGGCCGTTTTTTTGTTGTTGATAAAAACAGTTAATAATAATTGGCTGAAGTTTGTTCGAAATCATTTTGATTTTCTACCAACCTGATACAAAATTGCATACGCACTGCCAGTCCATACAAGCGTATTTGTTTTGAGGAACTCCACCCGAAGCCGTATCGGATAAGCCACCTAAGGGAATGCCGGGAAGAGACGCGGTTTTTTTCAGGAAACTGGTAGCGGTGGGTACATCAATTAACTAAATAAGATCTTTTAGAATCTACTTCCACCGCTGGTTTCAAAGTTCCACGCATACAATCGTAATAGCTAGAAAGACATGAACTATGGGTATTACAAGTGTTTATGTGATTGGTGTATGCTCTCGTTTACAAATCTTTTACTCATTCCTATATGAAAGTCAACGCATAAAAACTACAGTCTTCAAAATAACAAGACTATAACTATAATTTCTTCATTTTAAAGACAGACAGTGTTGTTAGGACAGCCAATCTCTTATTACAATTTTTCCACCAACTCACTTTTGAAATAGCGTCCCATCTTTTTATACTCTCACATGTAATATTTCTTCCGGGTGGCAAACCCGTTAAGTAGCACTGACTCTGACAGTTTACCAGTGGAAGAAATAATCCAAGTAAAAGTAGAAACAACATCTAAAGTACAATTTTTTCCAGTTCTAGAAGACTGGCTGCGTATATCAAACATAATCGAAAGCATCTTTCAAATATTAAACTTTGAATTTGGTAAAATATGTTAGATTCTGCAACTTTTACTTTGTAAATACATACAATTGTTAGCAAGTCTTGTACGGGTCCTGGCCTTTGGGTTATTTGAGTGAAGTTTAAAGTTCTTCGTACGAAACTCATATGAAGGATGAGGGCCCAAATTGGTTTAGATGAATATACTAGTAATTACTTTCCTTTTAATTAAGATGGGGGGTAAGAGATTTGTAACAATATTGAATGATTAGAAAACCTTAACAGATAGTAAATATCCGACGCAGATCTAATGGATATAAATCATATAAATAACAATAAAATGTGATTTATCACATTATATCGCTTTAATCCTAGCAACAGGATTCATATAGGGCGCTCTCAAGCCTGACCTCATTAACTTATCAATTGAAAACTAATGTAAACTTCTTTCCAATTAAGAGAAAGGCAACAGAAATTACTCATACATTTACAGAGAGATACAACCAATTCACAGTAAGGTCTTCCAAAACACGAAACACTCGCAATCGTACAAACAGTCGGATTTCTTTCAGTTTAGACCAGATTTTGGCTAGACCCTTTGCTGCTTCGTTCTTGCAAATGCCTTTACAACAATAATTCAAACAAATTTCTATGGGTGGGAAACATATACCAAAGGTGCAATTAGTTAAATCATTTGTCATACTTTCAAAAAAAGAGTCTCGGTAAGCCGTAAAAGATAATCTACTAAACTGAAAGCAATTTCCTCGAGACAGTTGACTATTTAGAGATCAAGTGGAAGGCACAGTATGTTCTACAATTAACTCTGGTTTTTTTCAAAAACGATTATCTGCAATTTCAAGTCTAGGTATTTGCTTAAGATAACGAATTGTAAGACATTTGTTTATTCCATGTTTTAGCAGAAATCCGATAAATCCAACTCAACTCTTTAAATATTCCTCTAATCCACATCAATATCAAAATAGAATTCACTCTAGAGAATGGAGCAACCGTTCCTAATGTTTAATTAATATTCTTATTTCAGCTGATGCAGTTCTTTTCCTTCTATAAACTAAATTACGAAGGGATATATCAGTTTTTTTAACAAATATTTATTCTGAATATATACTTTTGATTATATTGATATTCATATAATTTCTTCAACGGGAATGTCCATTCCCAAGCGTGCTGTTCAAATCTAAAATACTTTCAACTTTGTCCACCATCGTGCCTACAAAGCCATTCTTTCACGTAACAGCGTCAGGAGCGTGCAATTCTTTGATATCCATTAGACTAGTAGGCACACATTCATTAAACAATGAACATTCTGTAACATTAATGTACCACCTGTCTAATATTCCAAGTTCCATAGGTACCAGTCAAGTAATACGAATTGAGTTCATAAAACTAACTCCAAAAATAATTTTACGCAAAAACTATCTTTATAATTAGTTGATTGTTCGATAGAAATTTCTTCTTAAAAAGCGGGGGTTTATTTAACAAATTAAAGATTTTGCTTTAGCATTCAAACTAAATCATGCATGTCGGCTAATCTCAAATAACTGATTAGGAACGAGCGAAAATTTGATAATTTATCATTTTTAGTTTATTCTTGGTACATTACATATTGTTGTATACTTGGTATTTGCAGGAATTGACAGCATGAAAAAGGGAGAGCAGTGAAATGAATACGTAAGAATTTTGTAACTACTTCGTTGTTAAAATCTGTTTTAAGCGTTTGGAGCCAGGGATTCGAAAATGTCCGGAAAGCCTCGGTCCAGCCGGAGGCGGCCAAAGTACTTTCTAAAAATTATTTTGAAGGTCAAAATTTTTATTGGGAAATAGGTCATTTTTGTTAAGGGGAAGATTCTTCAACGTAAACTAGTCACTAAAACGATGATTAAGTCACTAATAGTACTAATAGTAATCCATAATATAGATGATTAATGATAAAAACTAAGTATTTCAACGTGTCGTACACAACTCCGGTCATCCACTGCTGCAATTTAATAAAAATCATCGGACGGCCGCCGACCGGCCTGCTTGGAGCCATCACCATCATGACGACTAGAAAACGTGGCTCCTTCAAGCACTTATTTATAGAGTACACTAATGTAATATTTGTTGAAGCCATGGATGGGAATTTTTCGGGCGGCAAATCTGCAAGATAGGCCCGGCGAGGCCAAACCCGGGTGGAACATTTTGTGAAAGGGTCGGCCCTTTCCCATTTCTGGTTGTTTTAGAAGACAAACAAGAAACATCACTTCATTGAGGAAAACTACAATTAGCTACTTTTAGAATTCTCATTGCGTTGCTATTTGTCTTAACAATTACATTTTTTCGCAGCTGTTGGCAGCAATCATTTAAGTCGCTCAGGAAACGCTGTTGACTACTGCATTTTCTTTTACTCACCATCAGTATAATCTAACTCAAAACGTTTTTGCATTTTTGAAATGTTCAACAGATAGTGATGAAACGATTAGTAGAGAGAAATTTTTCAATCTTCCAATCGTTCACTTTTCAACGATACCTATTTTTTTCCCTTTCGAAAAGTTATGGCACTTAACAACCTAAAGATGAGAAATTACATAGATTGTTTCTGAAACGTATTTTCATTTTTGACAAACATTATCATTTCGAACTTTTTCAGAACGATGGTCGCGAATCAGGAAAATGCCTTCCTATTTGTTATGGATATGATTCCTCGTTTCATGGCTGTTGTATCTATATTTGTCACTTCGTTCGGATTATATCTTATTTTGAAAGTTTCACCAAAGAGCATGCGTCAATACAAGTACATACTTCTTGTGATGATGGTGAATGATTAATTTATAAAAATACGCGTGAAAAAAGCACTGATTGTCGTAAAAACAACCATGTATTACACTCCAAACAGTAACTTTGAATACTTCTTATAAAATATTTGTTTTTAAGTTTATTTCATTGGAATTTGATATTGTTGTTTCGCTAATTGTTGCGCCGGTACCGTTGCCTGGGGCAATTGGTGTTCAAATGATTGGGCTGCTTGCCAAACTATTTAGTTCCAGAGGGAATCTTATTTGCGTAAGTTGCTTAGTGTATCAACATTAATTATTCATAAGCGTTTATCTCATGGATATAAGTGTCAATGGACACTATTGTCATTAGTAGTAAACATCTTACTATAAAGTTACGTAGACACGGGGTTTTATGTTAGTTTCAGAAATTACAGTTTATCGATTTGTTATACTAAATTTCTTTCCCCGTTTGTACGTGATCAAAAACCCATGTCTAGGTACCTTTACAGCAACATCTAACACCAATATTAATGACAGAAAGTTATCACTTGTGAAAGTTTGTAATAGCGGAAAACCAGTTTTCAAGAAAAGTAATTCATTTTATCGTGAAACTACGCACATATCGGGGAACGAAAATTAATCGTAGCAATTTTAAGAAGCTTTTCTGAGAAGCAAATTCCTAGTTGACAAGAATCTAAAGTAAAATTGTGGATTCATAGTAATTACAAGAAAATATAAATACAAGAATAGAAAATATAATAAGCATTACATTCCAGGCATTGGGTATCTATTCGCTTTCCTTCCAAGCTCACAGTATTATGATCGGTTTTATGTATAGGGAGTATACTGTAACAAATACATTAGAATCTAAGAGAGATGCTTATTTTCGAAAAGCTCAGGTGAGGTTTTCGCTCTTGAAGTCACGACTGACTGGTAATGAAATGATCTATTTTGCGAATTCACAACAGAGCTGAGAGCGCAGATCTGTCAAACGCTAACTTTAGGTTTATTCGTGACGTGTGCCTTTGCGAGCAAAAGTGCTGCCCAGCTACCCATTTTAATAGAAAGTAAATGTTTTAGATAATCTTATCATTAATATGGTTCCCAATTTGTATTCCGGTTCATTATTTCTCCTTAACGCCAGATAAAGAAGCTCGAGCATTCATGGATAGAGTGAGTTTTGATATATCGATATCGAGAAATAATTTGTCATTTACCACCACTCTCGTTTTCTGCAGAAAGTGCGGTAATAATCAGAAATCATCGCACTATTGAACCTAATTTTGATTATATATTCCCGAGAATGACGGAAATAATGAACTATATAAAACGAATTATTTATATAATAAGCAGAACATATAAACGAATAAATAATTGCGTACCTGAAATAATTAACAATATAAATAAGCAAAGTCAATTTGCGACTGAATCTATTATTCAGATTGGAGAGGAATTGTATCCAAATTGTGCAATCTACGTTGTGACGCCTGAGAAGGCCACCTTGACCAATTTGGTGATATTTCTTTGTATCTCATTGATATCTTTGGCAATATACTCGGCTTGTCGCGCGTTTAATCGGGTTTGTGATACACAAAATTTATAAATTAACTCAGCTACAGGAATGTTCACTGAACGGGCCCGTGTCGACTCGCACTAAACTGCTTGCAATCCGGGCCCTTAAAACTTTACCTCTGCTCGCTATCAATAGTTGTATTCGTATTAAAAAAAATATTTTCGTTGAGTCCGCGTAATGAACATTGTTTTGCAAGGATTCTTTGTTTTAACTAAAAGCGTGGTAACTAGATTACTGTGCAAAAACAAATTAAACATCTCAAGACGATCGGAAATTACCGAATTGATCAAAAAATTCGGTGCTTCAGATAAACAAGGCATTAACAAGTAATCGAAGTCATATGAGCGAAAACTCGATTAAGCTTCACAAGATGTTTCTTCGTTCGCTAATTTGGCAGGTGGGTGGTAAATAATCACTTTCTATTTACAGGTGTTCTTTTTTTCAATTGACATTCTTCACATACATTAAAATGTAGAACAATTGAAACCCAATAGTTAGAGGCTTGCTTAGAGTTAGAGGTAGAAAGATCGAGTCCACCCAAGTAAGAATCCTATGTATCCTAAGTGCTTTGCAATGGATTTCCCGCTTTCTAAGTTCCTTCGTCTGACATTTTCGCTTCAAACAGTTGTGATCCAAGCCTAAAAAAGAACTAGTCACCAAATATTGTACATATTTTATGAACTTATTTAAATTATATTTTCAGTTTGCCATGCCATTCCTTGTAATAATTTGCCCATGTGCATTAATGATGGTTGTTTTATGGGTGATGCCGCTGATTCAGAATAACATTTGTATGTTTCATACATTACCTAAAATATCATATTTTCTACAGTATTCACTTTGAATCCGACCAATATAGGAATTCAGAGAGATGGTATAGTCTGCAACAAGACTTAGGTTTCCAGCGCAGTATCCTGCAAAGAGATGGTGTTAAATTGAAGTGTCTGTATTTTTGAAGAAAGGCTCCCAATCCACCGATTTTCCATTCAGTTTTATATAATACCGCTCCTCTACAGGATGTTACACTCGAAACTTAAATAAAGACTATTCCCGAAGACAAAGGCTTTAGAGCGTTTGCTGCGATAGCTCAATATACTCTCTTGAACCAGACTATTCAAAAGAATTCCACACATTGAGTAATTTAAAGAAGATTTAATATTATTTAGCCACACCATTTCAACGTGATCTAACTTCAATTTCCTTAACCACTCCTTGTTTCTATTCTCCATGTCATGTACTATCCATGGTGGGTAATTTTATTGCTTTTTATAAATTTGTCTAGTTTCTAGTTCTGTGAATGATTAAAGTAATATGAGAACATAAATGAATCTAAAAATAAAGCATAGAAACACAACTTCACAAAAATAAAGAACTGACTATGAGAGGGGTAATAATATACAGCAAAGTGAAAAGTTTAAATATTGAACTCAATTTGTGTAGTAAAATTAACGCTATTACAGATCTACTTTACTGCTCCATACAAGAAGTACTGTCAACAAAAATCACCATTCCACAAGCATGTCGAGATGTCAACATTCCAGGATGCTAGTGAAGCCCGAAGTCGTAGAACCGTATCTGTTGCATTTTAATTGATGTCTGATAGAGTACTTAATAAATAATGAGCAAACATAACAATAAAAGATAATAATTTTAAAAAAGAGAGAAGTTATAATATAAATGCATTGGAACGAAGTTTAGGACAAACAACTTCAACTTCGTATGTCCCGTGGCGAATATACATATTATTTTGGAAGAGAGCAATGTAGTAAGTAGCAATGCCTGTTTGGGTTTATTTGGTTCTAGTCATTTCCGTGAATAAACTACCAAACTATCGGTTTTACTTAGAGTTTCAAAAACACCATTTCTTGTTCCATGCTTTCCAAACTTAAACGACTGTTTATACTTTAAGTACTCTTGTAATAGATTTCCAACCAGATTCGAAAACTGCTATAATAAGAGAGCTTGAGTAGGTTTTGAGAGATCAGTTGTATTACTATAACTCTGAGACTTCAACTGTAAACCTGTTGCAATTGCAACTGCCGAACCTAAGAGTTCTCTAAGTCCAACTAGTCGTAGTTCAAATATGACGTACTTACTCTAAACATAAATTAAATATTTGTTTCGCTCCTATTAAACTTGTTAGGCTGAACAATTATTCTTAAAATGATTTTCGAGAGAAAAAGTTAATAGAACGCCGCACGTAGTGAAGAAAAATGAACAAGTTTCGATAGAATTTCAAAAAGCATTTAGGATTATTTGGCCTGGTTTGCGTGCATGGTGATTTTAGGGAACTATCTTCTCTATCCTTTTCAACTTGTTCGAGGAAAATGCCCTTCGCTTCAATTTTTTTTATTCCGTTTCCGGGAAATCAACCTCTCAAACTCTGATATTCTAGAGGTCGCACTACCAGGCCAACTGCACTTCACAGTCTTTTTCCTCTTCATACCTCATCTCGTGTGTCTAATTTACATAAGCGTTACTTTAGGAACTCTGAAATAATTTTGTTTCAATAACAACAAACATCTGTAATTGAATAAGCTTCTTGGAAATGAGTAATTAATTACGGAGCGTTATGGAATTTTTACTAACACCTGCTGTTTATATTTAAATAACCAGTATTAATTTCACCGTTCAAATAATATAACAAGCTAAAGAAGTTCAAAGAGTTTGTTAGCGCTTTTCTCTTTTATATGTCCGGAAATTCGGTAAGGATTTTGGAAAAAGAACGATATTCCGGTATACCAGACATAGTTCCGGTAAAATGGTACATTGGTTTACGGTTTATCTTACTGTACATCTTGCTTACCATATTCACAAGCCTCAAAAAAGAGCTAATTGTTCTGAACATCCTCAAAAACCAACAGTTTTCGTATTCCTCAAAATAAATATTTCTCGGTCAATGCGCATTTCCATTGAACTCAAACTAACAAAAACTATCCAAGCGTGCAAATTGCTTCTGAACATCTGTAACTGCCAGTTATTTTAGTCATCTGTCCAATAGTTTAATACCCTTAATTGATGTTGCTTTCCACGTTTTCGGAAATATTTTCAGTAAATATCATCTTAACATTAACATCAATCAGATACTTTTGTTTTATGTCTCATAAAAGACAAGAACAGTTGCGAAATGAACCGGTGAGTTCTTGTAAGAAATTGATTATGATAACAAAAATTAAGTAAAAAAGCTTTTAAATTAAAATCTGAAATTTCAAAATATAGGGAAGATTAGGTTTTCTGTCGTTGTTGAGTTAGATTTTTCCATCAACTCAATCGAGCAGCGTTGACCGTACCAGTAGTCCTTGTTGAAGTTCTTATTAAAATGTTATTGATTCCGGTTTATTAGATTCTCACAGCTGTTTGCAGCTATAATGCCAACCAGTAATTGCCGCCAATTTCACTACTGCTTAAATTGCGGAATGTAATGTGAGAATGATACGGTTTTTTGGTAGCAGACCACTTTTTAAGTGTTAATGTTTTGCTTGTATGTAGAGCGAGCTAATATCTTGCTTTGTGAACATTTAGCTAGTGATGTTGAAACCACCACCCCGAATTTAAACGTAACTCAAAGATTTCAAATAATAATGCAGTACTCGAGTACCCTAGCGAATGGCACATTCACATACTAATACGATTCAGATCTCTCAACTTGAAATTGCTATCTATACTTGAATTAGCGAATCTGCTCATTTGATAAATTTAGCCTTTATGACCTCATTGTTTTAAGATCAAACTAATACATCCTTTAGTTTACTTACTTTTTACAAACCTACAAAGCAATAACGTTTCTCTTACTTAAAAGAACGAGAATTAAGAAATTTATTGTTCAAGTGTACTGTTTCCGAAATTTGCAGAACGATGGTCGCCAACCAAGAGAATGGGTTTCTCGTGGTTATGGATATGATTCCTCGATTCATGGCTGTTGTGTCTATTTTTGTAAACTCCTTCGGTCTATATCTTATATTAAATGTTTCACCGAAGAGTCTACGGCAATATAAGTATATTTTGTTGACAATGATGGTGAGTAGTTGAGCCATGTTTTGTTTTTAAATATTTACACAACATCATCATTTATAGCCGTTTAAATCATTATGCATAATTACTTTTATTGATAGAAAACAAAAGTTTTAGAGTCATTGAATACTGTCTAAGGTACATTTCTGAAAAGTAGCTTTATTGCTCTATCGGCCAAAGAAAAATTCAAAACCATCCATTGAACTGACTTTTCTGATTACATGCTGGTAAGCAGTAAAAAATTACAGAATGTTAGAATAAATAACTTTTTCCAATTTCAGTTCATTTCTTTTGAGTTCGATATTGTGGCTTCATTGTTTGTCGGTGCTGTGCCACTGCCCGGTGCAATAGGTGTTCAAATGATTGGAATCCTGGCAAAACTATTTAATACAAAGGGCAACCTTATTTGTGTACGTTTTTTGTTTTCGTACTTCTGGGGGATTTTATCCATTTTTTTCTTATATCACTTATTGGGAGTGCGTACGTTTATCGGGAGTAATCACATTATTTTAGTGTTTCTCAGTAGTAGTGATTTCATTTGGGTCATAATGATTTTATCAATTGCGTGAAAAATTTCCATTGTTTTTTGATTAGTTAGATCTCTTTAGGCATTGGCTGTATATTCAATTGCAATACAAGCGCACAGTATGATGATGGGTTTTATGTACCGAGAGTACACTGTTACAAATACTTTTGAAACACAGAGAGAAATTTATATCCGGAAGGCACAAGTGAGTCATATATATGTCTTTGGTTTTCTGTAGAGTTGGGCAACTCCACGCGAAAAAACGAGCCCCAGCCCGAGAGCCCGTTTTTACGAAAACCCCCGTTTGGGCAAAAAGCCCAAATCTAGTATGTAGCAAGATGTCAAACACAAATTATTGAAAACCGGTTGTTGGGTATTTTTCTTGAAAAAAGATTCCTTTCTAAAAATCACCGCTGTTTCGTGATGCCTTGTGAATATCACGATAACTGACTCTTGCATGAACAATATATTCTTTTGGAAGAAGGTTGATGGGTGACCGAAATTGAACATTTGATATGAGCATTGATGTACCAAGATCATCTTCAGATTGCTTCGTCTCTGATATGGTTCTTTATCTGCATTCCAGTGAATTACTTATCGTTAACTCCGGAAAAGGAGGCCCGCGCCTATATGGAAATAGTTAGTTTTTGATTCTCCCTAGTAAGCATTCCTTGGACTTTATTTATTAACATGCGCACTAGCTAATTATTCGAATCGGAATTTGTTAAACATTTGAACTGCACCTCATAATTTTTGATGTTTGTTTCTGAGTACGCGAAGAGTGATTAAGTATTTAAATGTTGTTTATTGAACATTGCGGTTTAACTTCTCAAGTGCAAGTTTGTAGTCACTTAGTGTTTCGGCAACATAGGATAGTGTAGAGTTCATTCCAAGAACCAGGAGGGATCATTTAAAGAAACTGAAGTGATATGAAGATTTTTAAGAGAATTACGAAAATTATGTTTTTATTCTACCCAGAATAATCAACAACGCTCTCTGTCTATATTTTGGAGTGTCTAAATTACGAAATCGGTCATAACAAATTTATTTGGGGAAACATGAAGAAATTCAATCGAAGTAGTGAAATGTATCAGTAATAGGATAGAGTTTCAGATCGGAGAAGAGTTGTATCCAAATTGTGCCATATATGTAGTTCCCCCGGAAAAGGGCGCTCTAACAAATTTGCTGCTCTTACTGTGTTGTATTTTGATGTTCCTGGCACTATGTTCAGCATATAGGGCAATCAAACGGGTGAGTCTAGAATAAAACTGATGCTGGTAAATTTGATAAAGCATAATTTGTAAATCCATTTCTTGGAAAGTATATATGTATAGTACCTATGTGGCTGATGTACTGTTTACTAATTTTTATAAAAGACCAAATGTTTGTGGTGTTCTTTACAAAATTTCTTATTCAAAATCGAGGACCACGAAATCAAAACCTAAACTAACACTAGTTGCAAATATTTTTCTTAGATAAACAAGGCATTAACTAGCAATCGCACACATATGAGTGAAAACTCTATTAAGCTCCACAAAATGTTTCTCCGCTCTTTGATTTGGCAGGTATATTTATCACAAAACAACATGTTCACTTAAATCTGAAACATTTTTTCTATGTAATCAATACAAAAAAAAACTATCAAATATCTTATCCCAGGGAAACCAAGACAACAAATTTTGAGTGAACGTAGATGGATTTTATAGTTCAGATAAGAATTACTTCTTTTTCCAATACGGGCATGTAGAAACTACATATTCGTTTCAACCAAATAGTCACTTGTCGATATTCCAGTTTTCGATTCCGTTTCTGGTGCTGGTCTGTCCATGTACTCTGATGCTGGTTGTCTTGTATATAATGCCGTACTTCCAGGAAGATGTTTGTAGGTTATAATAATATTGATTATTAGATTCATCAAATATAGTTCTTAATGTTCTAATACCTTCATGTAATGCCGAACTAGTACATATCATAAATCAAGAAAAAGTATTCAAATTCTTGTGCTGACGCGAATGCCATTAACTGCATACTTCTTCAGAGTAGATAACAGTGTTACTCACATTACTTCAGAAAATACTTTATAGAATTTAGTCTTCGGGTCTACTAAATAAAAGATAGAAAAGGTTTTCCAGTCTTTTTGTTGTACGGGCACGTGATGCTAAAACCATGATTGCTGCTATACCCACTAGCAAAACATATTCCACTGTATTAAATATTTAACACTTCACATAAATAGCGCCGAATGTTGTATTACGATGTAAAAATTATTTCAGCTACAACCCTTCAACGTGACCTCACATCGATTGCCCTAACAACTCCGAGTTTCTATTCACCTTGTCACGTTCTCTCTATGGTTAGTTATTCAATTGTATAATATAATTTGAATATTACTAATTCAGTAAACCTAGTTTGACCCTGGGATTCGGAGAAAGTTCAATTTCAAGTGATCTAAATAGCTACGTTTTACTTCATAAACGCATGCATAATTTAGAAATATAACAATAAATGAGAAGAATAGCTGTAACACTCTTTATTTTCAGATTTACTTTACTGCCCCTTACAAAAAGTACTGCCTTGAACGATCGCCATTCCACAAGAACGTCGAGATTTCTCGGTTCCAAGATGTGACCGTAACGAGAACCCGAAGAACGGTATCCGCACTCTTCTAGAATATAACATTTTATTACTGAAATTGAACGTATAACACAATAACCGTATAAGAATTTGACTCAGAGTTTTTGGCTGCATGAAGTTTCTAACCAGGCACCACCTCTTTCTAACATTTAGGCTTAGAGACAAGGGCTCATGAAAGGCCTGAGCCCGTACGACATGTCCGGTCCGGTGAAGAAATTTTAAGGCCCGGCCCGGCCAGGCCGAGGGTATACTATGCACGGCAAAATCGATATTTTTTCGTTTATAAAAAGGCCAAATTTAGAAATTTTCTTTTGATGTAGTGTTTATTACCATGATGAACTCATAATAGCAAATCTAAATGCTTATGAGAGGATTTGAGCCCTCTACCCCCGCTTCATGACCTGAGTCCACAATAATAGTTACTTGTTGACATCATCTAGACTTTTCGGCCCGGCCCGGGCCCGGAACGGCCAGATGAGAGGTCTGGTGCGGGAGGCATAGAACAAGTTTGGGGAGTCGTATCTACAGTTTCAGGTTCTAGCGGATACAGACATCGCTGTTCAACTCACTACGCTAAAGTTTTCAGCATTTCATAAAAATAATTAAAATACATATGTTTGCATGATGAAACCATGAAGCAAAACTGCCAAGCACCTTTTAAAAGAACTCGAAAAACAATCCTATCCTTCTTTTTAGGACTCAATTGCACCGTCCGAAATATGAGTATTCTGTATGCGGCCACCTCATTTATTTGGTTTTATCTATTATTATGTTCCCGTTTCACTGTGCTAATTTTATGTTTCAACTTATGTGTTATAATTTTGTTTTCTAGGTATAATAATAATAATAGTAATATTTATTGCCAGAATCGCAGATCACATTTTGTTGTGTATTTTATTTGCACATTATACGTTATGTTTTTAATTATTAAACTATCATTTGGCATTGTTACTTCACCAATGTCGAAGGGAAGTTTGAAATAAATTAATCTTTCTGAAATATATTCGTATTGATAGATATATCTCTTATTGTTAGATATGGCTAGATACATGGTGTGATGGAAACTACCTAATCAGGAAGTTTACATAAAAATATTTTGTTTGTTTTTTAGGCAGTCGTATAATCTACTTTCTGTAGTTTAATTCTATCATTTAGCTTTGTTTAATAACACTAAGCCATCACGATTTGAAGTATGATTTGAACTACAAATATACTGTAGTCTGGCATTCACTTTAAAATGAGTGTTTAGTTTACTCACTCACTTATGAAACTCACTAGTTTTTATGAATTTCTTAAGTATTCAATTCGCACATATCTAGACTTAATATGCAGCATCGGCATGGTCTTGTTACGTAACGCTGTTAATCCGATCAACTTCGTTAAACACATCCATGTTTGGGTAAAATTAATCTACTTATGGGAATAAACCTGTTACTAAGCTCATAGCTGTACAAATCTAGGTTTTAACGCAGCATCGGTAACTTAAACGTAATTGCTTGGAAATTGTACTCACACCACACACTCTTGCTATGAAACTTCCCTGTCCGCAGCATTTACCTGCTTATTGTTAAGAAGGTTGTGTCTTAAAACACCCGGTGTCTTAAAACAATCTGTTTAAAGATTGTGCTCTAGTGGTCTATAGTGACTGTCTTCCATGTAGTCTAAGTGTTTGAAAAGTGGAGTGTCTGATTAGGTTGCTATGTAGTCATTAAGTTAGTTAAAATCAGGACTATATTACTCGAATAGTAGCTTTGTTGAAAGGCGTTTCTCTATTTGATTGATTTACTCGAGGAACGCATTGAACTTCTGTTTTCTAAGTTTATAGATATTGGATGCTATAAAATATTTAATAAAAAGCTGTGTGCCAAAACTTCCTGATTAGGAATCGTATCACGGAAAATTAGTTTATACTAAGCCTTAGTACTTTTTATAAATCAAATGAGCTTTGTCTGTATTCAAACTCCCATCTGTGTATAGGTTGTAAGCGCGGAAATATAATTTATTAAAATTAAGAAGTCCAGGATTTGTTGAAATGCATGACTTAGATTATATTCCTAAGATGCATGTTACATCAGTTCCGGGAATGTTATGTCTATTTCTGGCCAGACTGTTGAAATTAAACTGATAATCTTGTAAGAAGAGATATGCGAAGTGGTTTGTGGGGGTGATGGAGGATTAAATTAAACCTTAAAGTTTTTATTGAATTCAAAGCTTACTTTGCTATTGAGCTCAATTGTACAAAATCGTGCGCGGTGTTTCGACAACATTTCTCCAGCCAAACTGTTTTGTATCTAGAGAAAATCTTTCGTTATGGTGACAATCATTTTTAAGCGTCCTCTTTTGAGCCTTAACTTTGGACAACAGTTTTGATGTAGGTAGGATATGTCCTATTGCCACCAATGTAATCAGAATTATTTGAAACATTCTCCTTCTTTCTGGGGCTTGTTGAAGGCAGGTTACTGTAGTTCGTTTGTCTGCGAAAACTTGACATGCACCCAGCGACTTTAACTCTCAAGACTTCTTGAATCAGAAACAAAATGAAGACAAGCTGGTATACGTTTGTTTTTCTTTCATTGCGCAAAACTATGTTGAACAGCAGCCCGTCACAACCTTGTTAGCAAATTACACTTTACGGTTATAGCAGGTTTTTAATCTGGCTAAACTATCATCTTCTAGCAGTGGAAAATTGCTAAACCGTATTATATGAAGTATTGGGGTTTGATATTTGTAGTAGTTAAAAATGCCAAATTCTGCATTATCGGTATAATATTGAGCTTAGCCCGACTTTCAAGAATGTTAGCAATTTTATTATGAAAAGCGGTATTTGAACCCAAGCTTTGCAAGGCTACTGGAGTCAACTTGATGTTTTTTAGAAAATAAACTTTTTGACAAAATCATCCGGCTGCACTCTAAAAATATCAAACAAGTTGTAGTTTCTAATCACTTGCACAAAATATGAGATGTTTGAAGTTTTTATAATACCGTCACTGCATCTTTAAGCCTAAAGTTTTAAAAACCTGAAGTATAAATCTTCAGTTCTTCTAATTACATTTAGCTATCTTCTCCATGAAACATATAATTACACTCTAGTTATATATACAATTTCGGAGAAGAGTTTTTACCATAACATACAACTCAAAAATGAATTATCATCCCATTTTTGGAACACTTTGAATTTTCTCTGTGAATATGAGGCATGTTTAAATCAACGATAATCATAAATAATCGGCTTGATTTAGATTGCAACCAGCTAGCAAAAACAGAGAACTTTTGCTAACACATAGTTCTGACGGAGTTTTCTCTGCCCCATTTTTTCGGTCAAAAAGTTACTGTAAAATAGCCTATCACTAACTACAAAGAGATGGATGAGCTGAATTTGTTCGAAAAGCGTCAGAAAAATAACGATATGTTTTGTTTTCACTATTTTAGAATGACTACACATTCATCATCTCCACCTCCCAGCAGTTTATTTGAACTTATTTGTTCTGTTTGCGGGGATAGAGCCGATGGATATCACTTCGGGGCCGTAAGCTGTGCCGCATGCGGTGCTTTCTTTCGGTAAGGTATCTATCAATAGGCTATTTTGCCAAACAAGTTTGCAAGAAGATTAATAATTAGATTGCAAACACAGTACCATCAAAGTTTTCTAAATCTACCTCAAGCTTTGGAGTTAAAGTATTGTCTCAAACAATCTGACCTCACAATTGTTTTTCAACTACTAACATTCATTTTTAGAAGAAGCGTCTCTGAGCAGAAGCTATACCATTGTCTGCGAAGAAACTGCACAATGCACTTTGGTACGAATATTGAATTTTTGTACATATCAATATTGCCTTTCAGAGATTATCAAACGCAACGGGGCTTGTCGTTTTTGCAGATTCGAGAAATGCAGGGAGTCAGGAATGTTGACAATAGGTATATATCCGTGTTTTTGGAAATCTTGACTTACTATGACTATGACTTACGGACTATGAACATTTACCCAAGTGACTGAGTAACTGACTATCCACTTCAAGAAAACTAGGTGACTGACTATATAGTCATGAACATAATTATATATTCCGTTTGTCATAGTCATGATCCATTGGTATATACATCGAATCGTAAAGGACAAATTTATATTTCCATTAGAATTTTTAACTCAAACAAGTTAAGTATAATGCAGTTTATCCTTTTTGACCATTTGAATTTGCTGCATATAAGTTATTTGTTTAGAAGTCCAGGGTAAACGGAAGCATCGATATGGGTGTTTTCTGAGCTCAATGCAATCGAGCTCATCTATCAACGGCGAGAAAGTACCGACTGGAAAGAAACAGCTTAATGTTCATTCAGGAATTGAAATGATTATTAATTTGAATAGGAACATGACTTCTTCAGTGTCCGACTACCAGGTGAGATCCATTCTTATAGTATAATCATGTTCACTTTTAGTATCCATTGTTTTCCAGTAAAACAATAGATATGATTGTTAGGAAAATAGGATTCTAACTTTTAATTTTAATTATGTTTTTCATAGTTTAGGATCGACGTCCGGGCTTCTTTACAGATTTTTGCAGTTCAATTTCTGTTCAATTTAAGAAATTCAAGATCATGATGGGCAGCCACAGTCTTTTACAAAATTTGTGTCCGCTTGAATTGGAAGTAATACAAAGAAGTTGCAACTGGTTTGATCTTTCTCAGGTATACCGTTATCCTGCCATGGTTGCCATGAGAACGATACCCAGAACCAAGCGTATCTAGACGCAAATGTACATATGAAAAACAATTAATTTGACACCAAACTTTTTATTTGATTTTTATTACTAATTTTTACATGTCTACTCCTTTTTTATAGGATTGTATTAGTTATGACTTGTTCTTAACCTTCTACATCTGTGAGATAATGGAGTGTACGATTCTCGAGGGAGGTGTTCAGCTCGACCGAATTTGTCTTCCTGGAGGCACTCATATTGAGCTAACCTTCCCCTCGGTACTTAAGTTTCTATCAAAAGAACATCAACTTAGAAGATTCAATTTGTTAACTAGGTATACTTTTATCATCTATTTCGATATTTTTCGAAGTTTATATAATAGTTACAAGATTGAACCTTCTCTTCACTGCTAATTTCCAAATTTTAGTTCAATGTGGAC
The DNA here is from genome assembly GCA_034691345.1 of Phasmarhabditis papillosa. Classification (NCBI taxonomy): domain Eukaryota; kingdom Metazoa; phylum Nematoda; class Chromadorea; order Rhabditida; family Rhabditidae; genus Pellioditis; species Pellioditis papillosa. The sequence continues at coordinate 1,627 of JAQGAV010000797.1, read as the reverse complement.
TATGTTTACATTTGCCGTAAGAACTTGTGCTAAGCACATTCAGTCTTCTCACTATGATGAAACCGAAGCAGCACTTAACTTTTATACTACCATGTATGTTGCCGGTAAGTACCAACATAAATGTGTCATGTTATTTAACAAAACTTAGGGTGTTCCACCTTTACTTAAATCTTTATTATTCGGCCACATAATTTATGAATTACACAACTTTTCTAATATAACAATCCTATTATATTTTTATAAATCAATACATAATTCCACTGTATAATGACCCCTTTTTTACAATATTCTTACAAATTTGATTACTTCAGCACGACCCGGTTACTCGGGCCCGGACAGAACGCTGCTTTTGGATATTTTGAACGAAATGTGCGAAGCAGGTTAGCTAGTTCCTCGATTGTCAAATTATTTGTTTAACTAATAATGATTTGAATGTGCTAAATCCGAGTTCCAAAATTTCAAACAATCTTTGTGTCTTAACGCTCGGATTGTTTTCCACTGAGAGATACTCTTTTTTAACTAGTTTCTTTTAATTATTATTTTCGTATAAGTAAGTTAAAGTAGTAAAGCTCTCAGAAAATAATCTGGCTTTGTGGTGGGTGTAATTCTTGCAAATCTTTAATTCTTCTCATAAAGTGGCTGTGGTTGCAACCAAAAAGAATTCTGAATTGTTGAAACTATAACCAAACAAATTTTGAAAAAGTGAAATTATACAAACTGCAAAATTAGCTAGTTAACACAATTTCCATTAGAAAGATGTAATGAAAAGGCAACAAATTGGATTTGACTGTTCCAACCAACTGAAAGTATTAAGTTTTTCTAGGAATTGCAAGAACATCCCTTTTCAGATGATAACTTTGCCGAAAGGTACGGTGGGATTGTTCTTTTTACTCAGAATAGCTTAGATTGTCTAGCTCAGCTTAAGGAAGTACTGAACCTCGTGTCATTACACCAAACAGTTAGATGGGACCAATCTACTTTCAATGCAAAACAATAAGATGTTTTATATATTGATATATATGTGTATGTATTATTATAAATAACCACTATAGCTGAAACAACGTTGTAGCTATTACAACTACTTGAAATGCTCTCATCTTATAGATACAATGGGATTTGTATCATCTAATTTTCTATATCGACAATATTTTGTTGTAAACAATGCAAGTTCTCCTGTTTGAAAGTATAATGAATATTCAAACGTATAAATGTCGTACCCTTGACACCGGAATACTGCAATTATTGAAAGTACTATTCAATGAAAACTTGCTGTGTCTTCGTTATTTTAATCTAATCGTAAAATATGAGTAACCACTAAAATACCTGCTGAAATTATTTCCGCAGGCGCTTAAAAAAGTAGTGAAACATGCTTTAATGCAGGAAACAAAAGTATAAAAGACTTCTGCGGAAAGTCGCATCAATATTAGTGTAACTCCACAAACGTCTTCCTGGAACCCTTATACAAGACAACCAGCACCAGAAACGGATGTGCTGCAAATATGCATATTTTACGCACGTAATTTGAACCACTTTGAAGCAATTTAAAGAGCGGTTTAAATGCCGGCTGGGTCCCGCAGCGAACCTACCGTATCGCAGGCAAAGTAGGATTGGCGTCGATATACGCCAA
>JAQGAV010000796.1:0-26744 GCA_034691345.1 Phasmarhabditis papillosa | reverse complement strand
GTGGCAAAATTAAACTTCCATTATATGGTTCGATGCGCAATTTTTTGTTTGATGTCAGAAAAATATTACTTCACTAGTTTTATTTTGTATAATGTCCAGAAAAAGACAAATACGCAATTTCGGAAGCCTACGTATACCACCGCGCTCTGCTGTCTTTTGTTTGTTATAGACTATATATGCCCCAATGAAAATTGATAACTTTACCGAGACACAAGCAAAATAGTTCTCTATAAATAGTACGTTTTGCGAGACCTACATAGAGAAAACCCAGAATAACTGAAATTACTAATATGAGTTAAAAGTTAATAATATTTAAGGTGAGCGTTTTACTCTGTCCTGTTCGGCTAAAGGTATAACCACCGACACAACTGGCCTAGTCTCTTTGTGCAGTTCTTGCTGGGTATGGAGGAAACTACCGGACAACTATACCCCCCAGTATATTAATGAACTTGTCTGTGATACCAGCGATGCTAGCTGTTTAAGTGGTGGGTGGCTGCAATGACTTGCATTTAGTTAGAATTTATAAATTAAGCCTATTTTAGTGTTTAAATAAAGTGTTTAACAGAACATGGTTTTATTACTCTATTTAAAAACAAGAAATATCGACTATTACCAGATATATAATCACAAAGCGACAAATATATATAGTTATTGTTAAGGCTATGCTACTTGTGGTATTGGACATCGCAATATTGAAGCTGTAAAACTAGAAAACGGAGTTAAAACCAGTGTTGTACTCTCGGCCGGAAGCTATTGCGAATGCAAAATTGCGGTAGGTCCGAAAAGAACATTAATAATAAATAAGCATGTTATTATTGCTAAAAATGATGTTTTTATTTTAGAGCAGCAGTGCCCTGATGTCACTTGTAAGTGGTAGTGGAGTAAACTCAGCCCTACCACCCGCAGCGGGAACTAACAGAACACCCACGGGGAAATGAACCGAGGCCACACATAATAAAACTATATTTGAGTATATGAACATAAGTTTTCACGAAGCCACCGCTGTATCGTGTAATTGTTACTTTATTGGTAGTGTATTATTACTTTCGCTCAAATTAATCTTGCCAGTTGAATAAATACATTCAATTTACACGAAAAACTCATAGAATCTAGAATGTTATCCATGTTTAAAAATAAATAAATAATGTACCTCTTTAACCTACTTCTTTGTTATGATCTTATACCAACCGCAACATTAGTCCAAATATACCTCTACAATAACATTAGGAATGATGGAAATATTTAGATCATTGTTTGCAAATAATATATGATAAAAATGGTGTTCCTGGTAAATTTCTAAAATCTTCAACCAGAAAGAATTTTTTTTTTGATAATAGCCGACCAATTATATTTATGATTAATATATATAATAAATATAATAGGAATTCCAAAATGCACCTCAAACAAAAAATAATGTGCAACGGGCTACTATCAAACTCCGGTTATAGAACGCGGTGCTAGCGAAATCCGTGACTGTTATAGCGTACATTTTAGTCGAAATGCTCATTTTCATATGCAATCCGAGAACTTTGTACGCTGTCTGCCGCGGCCGGGGTTCGAACCCTCCACCTTCCGCTTAGTAAGCGAAAGCACAACCAATGCGCCATACGGTCACAACGATTGTAAACAGCTTTGCTACTATATTCCTCAATAAATATTTATTAATGTAAATAAAACAACCCGTTCGGTGCAATATTTTCACAATGAAAGACCTACTTCATAGGAATGGAGATTAATTAAGTTATTAGTAAAAATATAGATATAAAAGTATTAAAATAGTGGGTTTACTAAGAAATATTACCGCACTAGCAGGTAAATCAGATGGTAACAGAGGGTTACATAGATTATTTACTTTAGTACTGTCATTCCACATACGATCATAGCCTTCTGCTGGATTAAGAACACGATTGTCAACACAATGACGGGGTGGCTAAAACAACTGATATTTATATTGTCAAATGGCTTAAAAAGAATATATATTCTTTTCTATATGGTTAGAATATTTATTGCTTTTTAAGTTTACTTCTAAAATACAATACCGGGCTTCTACATGTTTTCCTAATTTGAATGTATTGTCTGCATCAATAGATGGGTTTCCAACACAGTATACTGAAGAGGGGCGGTGTTTAATAGAGATGAATGTACTTTTTAATAAATTTAATAAATCCACCCATTTTCCATTTATTCTTATAGAACACTACTTTTCCCCTATGATACTACGCTGACAGTTTGACTCTTGGTACGGACTATACCAAATAATTATTTTTGTTTACTAATTACTAGCAGACAAGAAGGGACCATTATTCTACATATTCTACAGATATTGTTAGTATTAAATGAACTTGATGTAAATGTATAAAATAAAAGATTTTGTATAATTATGTGTGTAAGCTCTAGAGTTATCTTCTATAATCTAAGTAAGAACTGACCGTTAGTTCTTGACAATTATTATCACACCAATGACATAATTTAATATCACATTGCACATGAATATGTGTCATTCCAGTCTCCCGCACAGAAAGCCACCCCAAAGAAAAGGCCCGATTAAAGGTCTGATAGGATGGAGAATGCAGAATTGCTGTTTCTTGTGAGCATCTGAACACATTATAATATATCATATAATAATAATAAAAAGTCTATGACACATTCTGATAGTTTGGTTAACATTTAGTCTTTTATATATAGCAACATAGAGGACTGATTCTTTAGACACCATAATACGCTCATATCCTCATAATACGCTGATCACTAAATTGGGCAATCGGATCCGGAAGGAGGTGCTCAAACCCGGCAATATAAATTTACTGTCCCTAAATCAAACCCTACCGACCACCCATTGAGTTATGTTCTAAGTGTAGACCACCCACCCTTTTTCAGTTATGAGATAGACAGGGTTCTTAGGAGTTCCAATCCAGCAATTGTTAACATGCATGGCATGATCGGCTGAAAGAACATGTTTAGACACCTTTTGTTTATGGCGGGTTTTAAATTTATAAGAGTAAAAATACTTTTCTCTAAAACTAATAATGTAATCTACAAATTAGTTAGTATCTTTCTTTTGATAGATTGTTTATCTTCAAGGTATCTATTTTATTATTAAGTAATTTTTGATTTAAGTATTATTTACCGGCATGGCATTTCCATAAGAAACATATCTTTGTTGACCATGATATCTTTTCATGAGCTTGTAGTTTAGGCGAAGAACATTTATCCCTAAATAAAAAATACAAGTTACATAAATTAAATAGAATAAAATAAATTGTTTCTTTTAATAGTTATTCCCATATTAATAATAATAGTCTAAAATACTAATATTATTACCTGTGAAGTGTTAAACTACAATTAGGTCTATTGACCATTTCACTGCTGTTAACATGGATCCTTAGCGGCAATATTCTCACTCCGACTTCACTTTTTACAAGTTCAGAATATTCATCTCCCAAAATCAAGACCACCTAAGAAGATAAATTATATTAATAAGACAGGTGGCCATAACGACTAACTAAAGCCTCAAATAAAGCAATCCAACTAAAATTTTAAGCGATAAAAAGATTATAATTTTTAATATCTCTGTAAATAATGTTTATAAGTGAGTTATTGTAGTAGATTATGCTATATATATACCTGATACATTAATAAAGACAGCCTATACGAAATATCCAACATCATTATCCTGAAAATACTACAATAAGGTAAGCTCCGTTACAGATTTTAGGTCTACCGCACGGTTATATCAGAGTAATATATGAGATTTTTGAGAAACAGGAAAGTGTTTTCTACCTTGAATCTACACCCTAGTTATCAAGATACTATATCTAGCAAAAATAAAGAATTATATAAAAGTTGCTTAAATAATGTAAATACGAGTGTTTGATGAGTTAATGTGGTTGGCAGCAGTCTTGTTTGTTGGAGGCATAAATCAGACCAGAAGAGGGCACTCCAAAACGGCCCCCCGGGACCCCCAGTAGCAGAGACTAACTCCAGACCACCCACAAAGCTACAGACCTACTACAACAAACACATAATAAAAATAAGTAAAAAAGGCAGATTTCCAGACAGATTTAACTTAACTCCTGACTAGCAACGAAGCAGACACTATTCGTTTATTGCAACTAATTAAACGTCAAAACACGTAAAATAATAAATTAGACCTCCAGAAGAGTTAATGAATGCCATAACTGGTTAGTCTAACGGCGCCCACCCATATGGTATAATCATCGGAGCACGTTAAGATGAGCTCTGCCGTGTCAGCGAAGATTAATAGCCAGGGCAATAAAAGCAATTTAGACACTGGGAGGTCTCACGAATTGGCCACTTTTAAAATAAACCGAGTCTATTTTTAGCTTTAAACAAAATAATAGTACCCTGCTCGTATATTTCAACTATGAGGGTGGTCTATTTAGTTGTATGGGAGGTCTGCTTTTTCCGTGACAAAACTGCATTTCCCTGAAGAATTCGAATATGCATGTGCAACTAGAGAAACAAAAGCTTGTAGAAACAGACAAACAAGAAGTAATATTAAACATATATACCTTATCTACCCGGGGGGTCTAGACTTCATCTAATTTTTACCTCGTAATTCTTCTAACCTTTATGAATGAGTTTGATGTACCGGCGATCATATCTCCCATTCTTTTAAGTTCCTAAAACATTCGAAAACAGTTTTTAATTTTATTTTCATATTTAAATAAATGAGCGATGGATTTTACTTAAGATTTTATTTTTCACTAAAAAGGATAGGACTAAGGGATAAAAACATCCTTAAATCACCTGATATAATTGAGAAATAAAGAAAAAGATAGCCGGTGGTCAGCTGACGGTCAGCCTGGAATTCAAAAAATGCTGAATGAAAAATAACTCTATAAAATAATTATAATATGCTAGAAATACTGTGTTGCTAAAAATAATATATATGGGAGGTCTAAGTTTAGCTCTTTTGAAGTCTATCTGTTAACAGTTCAATTCAAAAATGCTGTTCGTGATACCATTTATTTTGATCGAATTATCTTCATATATTAAGAAAATAAATAGAAGGTAAGGTATACTAACAATAAAACTTATGGTTCCTTTTGGTTCATATACTCTTTTAAGGAGACTCTATAGTCGGCGAACTAATCGCTTTCAGCTAAAGGTCTAACAAATTTGAATTAGAGCTTAGATTTACTCTAATTGCTCTAACAAGATCTAATAAATTAGTAGTTCGTACCGTAACCCCTTGCAAGAGATTAGTCCACAGACTATAGAAGAAGTAGACGAAAACAGCAAACGATGCAATCTGCAGCCTAAATACTTATACTCGTTTGCCTATTGTTGCTCGTCTGTCTCTATCAACTAGATCTATTTATATTTATTGTCTGTGATTATTTGTACTTTTTCTTTCTAAATCTGTTTTATTTATTGTTTATCTTTATTAAGCGAAGATGTTTAGAGTTTGTTGTTCCTATTTGAATTGGTCTTTACGGGAAATTGTAAAACGTAAGTCGCCTTTGAGCTGAATCAGTGGATTTTAATATTATTGTTGTATTTCCATCTTGATTAATTTAATCATTAGTAGCTAATAAGAGGCATTTTATAGGGACAAATCCAGTGATATTATTTAATGTCGGTTGCATCAAAGGCAATTGTGATGTTTGATTGTATTGTAGTTAGTAGAGTTTTCTAGCTTTCTTTTAGTTTAGTAAGGTTATTACCTTTTTTTGTACATTGTTGTTTGTTCTTAATCTATAATATAAATAATTTATTGACACAAATCTCATGTAGTTTAAAGGTCTATTTATTATAAAGCGAGTGTACAATTATATCGGTTGCTTGTACATTTTCATTCGATTTCCGCGCTCCTTCTAAATTCTACAGTACACCTCTGCAAACGATTCAACCGTCGACTATAACAGACAATCGAAGAATACCATAATAGCCGCGTGTGTTTAAAGAGATTCACTATGTTACATAGAACTAATATAGTTTCTATTTGTATAATTAGTTTTATTTATTTTTATAATTATTTGTTAAATTAAATAATAAATCTTTTATTTCAACAATAGTTAATAGCAAGGGAATACACGACATTCAACACCGAATTCAAATAAGAATAAATACAACTAAGTGTTAACACTCATGGTGTTAGAGTAACTTTAAACTAATTTAAATATAAATAATATAATATTTATGTTAATAATTAAAGGCATGGAATATATATATCTCAGCCCTTGTAGATTACCCGCAATACTATTGAGACAGAAGTTGAAGGGCTTTTTAGATAACTTTTAATTAATAAAAATTAAAAGTTTTCTAAAGGCCTTTCTTTTAGCATAGCCTTAAACGTCGTTTCGTTGATAATAACAAATATCGAATAAACTTCGATGTAGGTTATTTATCAATGTCGTCGAATATAAGAGCCGTCGTGAGTATCGCAATATAAAATAAAATTAAAGCGTCTAGAAAACCAGATTTTACAGGGAGGCCCTAGACCTCAAGTTAAGCAAACCCCAAAAAGCTTTTGGAATGATATGTTCAGAGTCTTTAGACGGACTGACTGTTTTTGTGGTGTTCGTCCGACCACCCATTGTCAAAATTGTCTTAACTTTTGGTGTATCTAGACGCTAGAAATCTATATGTATGTTGGCGAAGTATTCGGCTTAACATTCCTGGTGATCTACTCAGATGTCTCTGGTGCTTCTGTGGTTTCTGTGGTGTCAACGTTGTTGTTATCTGCTTGATGGGTCTTCTGGGCGGCCGCTTCGTGTTCAGTCGGCATGTAGCAGAGGCCTTGGTAGCATGCCGGGGCTGTTGCGGGACAGTCAGAACAGCGACCCTTGTCGCCGGTAGCCCAAGTAAAGGCCGGTACCTATAAAATAAGCCCGTTTAGTCTGCATTGTTAAGAAGGCCAGTTTAGTTTCTAGCTATTTTGTTAGTCCATCTTTTGTTTATTGTATTTTGCATGCAAGAATAACGTCGCTTCCTTTTAAAAAGATATTTTAGCAGTTTGCGGTTAAATGGTTATCGGGAGAGAAGAAACTTCCAGTTGAAGCAGGTGAAATATTCGAGCGAAGTCTTTTGCTGGCGACGCGCAAATCGAGCGCGGCCGAGTAATTTGCAAAAATACAGCCGTTCTTGTTGCTAGATGCGACTTCCGGTTCGATTTGTGAACACCCAAGCGGTTTAGAAACAGGTGTGAGTATAAGAACGCCACCTACGGCAGCAACCTGATTGGGGCGCGTTTTGCCTTGGCGGATAATAGCAGTTTGCAATCTGGGTGGTCCTGTTTGTTACGGTGCTCACACATTGGTTGTTATTAAATGTTGTTTATGTGGGTGGTCCCGCAAAATAGCAGCAATAGGCCCGCTAGCATTGATAGTTAGTCGGCATTTAAAGCCCTAACATAACAAATTAGCCTAGATGAGGCTGATTTGTTGTTAGGGCGACTTTACTCATTTAAGTAGTAAAGTTTCATGGTGGTCTGGTTGTTTTTGCTTAATTCTACTAAGATAGAGATAGATATAAGACTAAAGTTCACCCGAACCCCGAAATGAGTTGTTAAATTTTGTTTCGTCTAGTAAATAGTCGGAAGTTAGTTGATTCAAGGTTGAAAGATCGTTAAATCTCCAGAGTATTAGGTTTAATTCTCAACTTAATTGGAGACAATTTGTTTAGTTTCTCAGACAACAGCAATCGACCCTTGCTCTTTCTACCGCAAAACCCACATGGGTTGTCGTTCTACTTAAAATAACCCATGGTTTTCATGTTGGCTGACTTTGAGATAGCTAGTGTCCGCCCGGAGAGTAGCAGAAAATATTTTGATATTTTGAGCGCCGGCGTTCATATAACAGCGCCGCCACATCTTTATCATTTTGCGTATATTTCATCGTATAAGAAAGAAAAGAAGAAGATCGAATGTGAATGGATAAATGGCCGCAGAGAAAAGGATTTTAGTTGCTTAGCTTTGTTTTTCTAACAAATGATTGATCACTCTAAACTCTTAGATACTGGAGGACGGACGCGCTCTATTGATAAATACCTACATCAAAGCTAACTACTGTTTCTTTTGTCGATGCCCCTCCGATGAAACTGAACAAATTGTCTATCTTCTTACAAAAACAACCAAGGACCCTAAGTAGCTGCCGTGGATATTGAGCTCAGCCACACAAGAAGAATAGAAAGTACTGATGAATAATTGGCTGAGTAGGATAATTGGCTGAGCTCCCTACCACGTCGTTAATGTTTTCGTTATGGGGGGTTACCAACCGCATAAAGCTGTCCATTCCCGGTAACGTATACCGTGTTTCCTTGTGGATTGTAGTGACAGACAAAGACATTTCTGTGTCCACGGCCGGAGACTCCCTGAACATCCCGACAGCGAGAGAAGCCGCATCCGACTAAGTTGGTGCGAGCCCAGACCACCTACAAATAAAATAATAGTTTAAGAACCATTTATTGTAAATGATGACAGTCATACATTCTTATCTATCTTGAACTTTCAGTAAATTATGATTCTGATAGTTGTTACAAGATAGGTTAAACTATATTTTGTTGACCACCCATATTGTTTTGTCAATCTGCCTGGACTATGGGGGCTGAATGTTTGGCCCAAAGTCAACTGAAATGGCCTTCAGTAGGTTTATTGATTGTAACATAGCTAACTAGAAAACCACAACATTTATCATTTTGTCACCATATAATAGTGCTGGTAAATAGTACGCAATCACCATGCATATCTTCTTTTTCAAGTCGGCACCGAAATTTCGCACCCGCACCGTGTTGGAATTCGAAAAGTGTATCTAGTTGAGATAAAAGCAAAGTAATAGACACACATAGTATTTGTGTAAAATGAATTTGAAAAGAAACCGTGAAGTTCTGGAACTTTGCAGTAAGACCACCGGTCGCGATAACTTTCTAAGTGAGTCTTTTTAGTAGACATCCCGTTCGTTTTAACCGGAAACAATTAACACTTTGCGAATTCTAAGTTCTAGTCGTTCATTAGAAGACATTCACATAGTTTGCGCCGTCATTTGAAAGTACTGCGCAACGCGGTGTTAAGAAGGTCAAGCGGTCTGGAGAAATACCGTCCGAAATAACAACCCCCGCACACGTAGTTAACGCAATCTAGTGGTAAACAGGAAATGATTGGTAAACATTTGTGTTTGTGTCACTAAACGACTTGGGTGGCGGATACCACAGAGTACAGGTTCCAGAGTACAAACCAAATCAGTAAATATATGTTTACCTGAACGTAGTGACCACAGCAATGTTTGTAGGCATGGTTGCATCCACAACGGGGATTGTGCACCTTAAAGAATGAGTAATTAATTAATATATCCTGTGTTTTAGACCTCCAACCATGGTTAGTCTCGATCCAACTTACCTCATTAAACCAGATGGAGATAGAATCCGAATAGTTGGAGTAAGGAGCTGCCCAGATGTTCTCTCCAACATTAACTCTTCCACGCGAGTGTCTGAAGTCACAGGTATCCGCATGTCTCTGAGCAGAAGCTGCTAACTCGTCTGACCAATATAGCATATGCATATCGGAAGCCGGAACCTAAACACAATTCTTAGCGGTTGTCTTGTACTATAACTGCAGTTTCTAAATCGATAAGAATCTGAAGCTGTGGGTTCAACTCCCCGTAGTTGCAGAAGGCTTTGGAAACAAGCAGCGTACTTATTTCATGTTTTGTTCACCACAATACCGAATGTTAGAAAGGAGCCATCTTAGCTCAGAAGATTCCCGAAAAAAGAGCCAAAATACTTTTTGCTAGTAAGAATGTTAAAATATAAAACAATGTGAACACAAATATTTAAAAGTATTTTATTTCCTGTATCACTCGTATCACATAAAGCCTCTCTAATAACAAGCATACAGCCAGCTAATTATAAATTCTTTACCACCCTAGATGTAAATTACAACACTCACCATTCTTCTAAATCTGTTGTGCTCGTGCACAATCCACTGTTTTAGGTATTCGCTGGGGTGTTCGGACCTCACAAGAAGTCCACCTCCATACTGTTGCTGATATTGTGGGAAGAAGTAGTTGCGCTTTTCACGGACTGGGGAAGTCTCTTCTACGTCTGAGCTTACCTAAAGCCTTAACTTAGTTTCGTAAATACCATTTATGTAATTATCGTTATGGGTGGTTGAGAATAGAGAGTTATTTGAGTGGGTGGTCTGAAATTACCTCAGTGGGCCCACTGTGAGATGTGACGGCTTCGCCTGTGAGATGAGGCACGTTAAATGCGACTACACCCGAAACCACCAGAACTAATACAATAATTAAGCTCTGCATCATCAATCTGTAAAGTATATTTATTAATATTTAACATAATTATAGGCAAAGGAAAGTAAATGTTCTGTAAAAGAAAGAAAAACTGTGTTAGGTGGTCGTCAGTGACTGTATCTAATGTATCGGTTTGGTAGGTACGGGTGCGTTGGGGGATGCTGATTTACTAGCCCGCCCAACCAACTAACGATCACTAATCTACGTGGGAGAACTAAATACGATTAAGCGGGTACTATCATCTCCCGGAAAGAAAGCGAAAATAAGGAATCATTAAATTAGAGGACCAACAAGACAGTAAACAAGGTGTATAGTAAAGTAATAATATATGAGTGGGGTAGAGAGGGAGACCTGACACGGTAGTTTTATATAAAGACATCCCACTAGGATAAGTGTATGCAGGGGGATGTTTTAAGATGTTCATTGAAAGAGACTAGAGAAGTCTTATCCGGCTCTATATAATGCTGCTTGCAGTAAGGGGTTTAGCCCAACTGTCCCCGCCCACTATCGCAACTTCGCCTATCCGGCCCTTTTTTGGTGGAATCGTCATCGCGGGGGACGAATTTGAAAGAAAAGAGATATGCGCCCCACCGGAAGTCGCTCCTGCGCAGTTAGATCGACACCGCGCCGACATGGCTGGTGCAGCAAGGAGTTCAGCTGCTGGAAGAACGACCTCCATGCTAGCTAACTATAACTGGACAGGTGGTCCGGCAGAGCGATCCGACTGTTGCTAACATGACCACCCAGACTGATAAGTCGACCACCCAGAATTAAGTGAAGGTCTCGAGGAGTTCAGTTAAAAGCGCAGCCGCTGAAGTTGAAGTTACTATTAAATAAATGTTATATTTTGTGAGAAAACAAGAATAATCTATAACAAAGCTGTAGGGAGGAAGTCTGCTGTATGAAAGAATATCATTTGTATGAACAGTTATAATCTAATTTGAAGGTATTTCCTGGAGCAAAGATATGCGAACAATGTGGGTGGTCACTTCCGGCCAGTCGGGCGCCGTCCGTCTTTAAAAACCATTAAACAAAGTGTGAATTTGCCCATCTTTAAAATGAGAAGATATACGAGATATCATTGCGTAAGATGCTATAATAAATAAACAGGGTGGTCGTTCAGAATGCCGGGAATTACAGTATACAGAGGGTTCTATAGGTTACTGTAGACTCTTCGGGTTACTGTAGCGGATTACAGTAATCCTCAAGAACTTTAAAAGTCCAGACTGGGTATTTTTGAGAGTGCTACTGGCCTTATAAGGACATTTCGACTTGTCAGATCGGGGGGACCGTCCTCCCGCCCACCTGTTAACAGAAGAAATAGTATAAGAGACTAAGAGAAGACAAGACATCATCTACAAGTTAGACAGATTAGATACAAACCCCCCCCCCCGCCACCCTGGAAGAAAATGGTTTCTACGTAGGCAGTGAGAACTCGGATTAGTCCTTGAGGGTGGTCCTCTTCCATTTTGCAGATCCATTAGCAATTTCTTCAAATATGCTATGTTTCTTTACTTGACCTGAAATCAGTGACCGCTAAGTAAGTGCGCTCCAATCTTCGAAAACCAGCTCTTGTAAGTTTACTGTGTGAAAAAGGGCATTAAATACAGGGTGATCTTACAATAATTGTTTATTATCACAAAGTTTGTTCAATAAAACTAGGGTAATTTATTAGGAATGATGTTATACAGGATTATTATGAGAGGATGTGTATTAACATTAATATGCACAGAACTCGTCTTATTATTCTAGAAAAACTAATAAAACTTCTTGTTTATGTAATCAAGTATTATTTTACAATAACTAAATATACAGTATGACATGTACAAAGGAAATGTTCCGTTAACCCAAATGCATTTTTGGTGTGGTAGGTCGGAATAAACACAAGGAAAAGATTAATTTACATTTATCTCGCATGGTGGGAAGAACGTCCGGAATAGTTTACGCGGAGAATTGTCCCACTGGTGGTATTGCGGGTATTTCTGCGTGGGTGGGCTTACGGAGGAAGCAAAGACAGCAGCAGCAACAACAAATGCAACAGCAAGATAGGAAGGCTAGAGCATAGGTTATGGTAATTAGAAGAAAACTCAGCATGAAGGTTAGCTGAAATAACAATTGTTAACATGGAGGTCCAATTATGCTATTTTAGTTGTTCAATGCCTCCTTGTCTTCTCAATTCCCTGTTCCCAACGGAAAATTCTAGTGAGACTGTTTAATAATGAGCACAGTGTTGAAATCACTAAACTGCCTGGGTATCTAAATATCACTTGGGTTGTCCCTGATTCACAACTTCCCTTGATCGGCCATAAACCGTATAGGATCACTCATACTGAATCTTTCAAGTTTTTACGCCACATTATTCATTATTAGCTGTTATTTCGGTTTGTCTACTGCGTTTACGGAATAAATTCACCCTGTACACGACCACCGTCAAAGTTAATTAAGTTCAAAGAAGAGTTAATTATTCTTGTGAGGTCTGTAAGCTAACCTGGTCACAATAGTGTACGGTATCGGTAGGGTCCCAGCTAGCCTTTCCATAGGACCAGTAAACCCAAATTGTGCCCAGAATAAACCTAGAACATATCATTCTCTTAGTTTTTTTTGACCATAATCTACGCTTATATGCTTTTAGTAAACTTTAATAATATCATAAGAATCCCCCCCCCCTAAAATATATGTTCTATTATTTATTGTTGTTTCACTTGCTAAATCAGGCGGAAACTGTTTTTGCAGTCTGGCCTGTCTCGGCGGCAGCTGAATAAGGCTGAACGAACAACCTGCCATAGCGACTGGCCGCCTTTAGTTCAGTAACCGGTTTCCCCACGCGAACACACTAGGTCAACTCAGAGGCATGCTGTAACTTTTGGGCTTTTCGTGTCGGGAAACGGGTTTTGCTGCCATCGATGCTTCGTGATAACATATGCACGCTTTACGTATTAAACCAGCCACTAATTTATCTCATACATCAGCGAACGGTAAATAGTAGCAGAACACCCAAGTGCATTATTTTAACAAGACAGGTGGTCTTTTAAACATACCAAACAAAAATAAAGATACTCATAAGACTTTCGAAAGCACGAACTACAAGAGGACGAGTACGGTTCTCAGCATCCTGTAATAAAAAATAACAGTATTTAATGATCTATTATTGTATTAATATTAATATTTTATTTAAAATAACTCGCCCTGAATCTGTATGCAAAGTTGATAGCGCTCTTGATCAAAGAAGCAGTTCCGGCCACAATAAGCCAAACTGGAACCTAAATAACAACATAATATGACAATAATTATTATTATTTATTAACAATATTTAGTATATTTATAAAAGTCTTACCTTTTCCTGTACTGGACAGTTATCTCTGTTGATGGAACCAATGACAATCATGGCAATTGGAATCACATTTAGAAGAGCCAATACAACAGCCGCAGCAACTTTAATAATATAAAATTTAATAATTATATACTTAATTATTTTGTATATAATGATCAGACAATAAAATTTACTTTAATTGTGAAAGAATATAAGTTAGTATTCTACAAGATGTTTCTATTTATAGACTTAATGCTATTGCTTAGCTATTAAGTGTTATATATGAATACAACTATTGTGTGAAAGCTAAAAGAAAAGTCGTCAAATATTATGTGTTCGAAAAATAATAATGCCCCATATTGTATTTTTAGCTAGAAAGTATTTGACCATGTTTAACATATACACGTAGTTTTCTTAACTGGTGGTCTAAATATAGAAATACCACCAATACAATTAACTCTGTTAAAAGTACAAGGACTCCACAAATTGTTTATCTATCTACCCTTAAACACGTAGACCTCCCATGTTTTATATTATATATTATTAATATATTTAAATTAGTTTTTATCCAGCCTTTTTTCGGATTCCAGGCTGACCGTCAGCTGACCATCGGCTATCTTTTACTTTGTTTTTCAATTAAATTCGAAATCAAAAAAAAGAAATCAGGTGATTTAAGGATGTTTTTGTCCCTTAACCGTATCCTTTTTAATGAACTTAGCATCAAGGTAAACCGTAGCTAACAACGGAAGTTGTTTCTATTTCTTTAATTGCACTTTGGTAGCCGACCTTGAAATCCACGAAATTCGTTCGCTCCACACAACTTACTCCCGACCGCCAATTGTTGTGATCCACCAAATTTTCAACTTCGGGTTTGGTGTTTCTACACTATGTTTTTAGAATCGCTGCAGTGGACTGTAGTGCGCAAGCATTTCATTTATCGAACTATCATATTGTTATGGTAGTTCGATAAATGGGATAATTAGGTCTGTTAAAATGACAGTACGTCCAGAATTAAACTAAAATCTGTTATTGAAGCCATACAACCTTTCCAAATCCGGAACAGTGGTTCCCTTGAAGTGTCCTTATTATTTTAACTGAATTGGATGTGGCTTGTTTAGAATCAATGGGCTGATGATCTTAGAAAAGCTGCCGAAAGTTCTGGAGAAATTGGTGTGAAATGGATGACTCTAGCACGAAAGGATCCGAAGAAATGCAAGAAATTAGCTAATTCAGAGTGACATAAATCTCCCTGTGATCTCACGATTCTGAATAAATTTTGATTTGCTTTGATTTGTGTAGAATCTATGGCGTTCCGAGTTTGTTCGTTCTGACTGTCCGTCAATTCTGTTAATTTGCGGGTTTATTTTGTTAATTGAAAAAGACAACACCGAATTAGAACAACACAAACCACCGACACACAAACGATATATCTGGCTAATTCTTATTGAAATTGGGTCCCCCGCTGAATTAAAAGAATAAACATTAATAACAAAATTTCAATTTTTCAAACGTTGAGAGCATGCGTTGTTCAAACTGAGGCGCTCAAAAACTAATGATTGAGCTTCCGATGCTCTTTATTTTGAAAAGAAGCCGTTACATTTTGTCTGTGTGTGTACCGAGATGTATCTAAACCATTAGCAACTTTACAAAAGTTTCTGGACTGGTTTATGTGTTTGGGCCTCCCAAGTAGTCTTCGGCCGCAGACCACACAGTTAGACAAGTCCACTATCCAATTAGCCATTCACTCAACAGCCACTACTGCGCCACCCAAAACGATTTTAATTCAAATTGTAGCCGTTCGGCGGCAGCGTAAAACTGTTTTCGAAAACTCTTTTGTGGTACTTGAGAGATGAATGAATATCTAGACGTAATAACGCCGTCGCGAATAACGCCATGTCAGTCACGCGGTAGAAATAATTGCCAAGTCTTCTTCTATGTATCTCAATGTTAATCGGGGATTTGCCATCCATCAAGGAAATCAGTCGGCGAACAGCACTTCCGTTGGTCTTGAGTGGGTAATACTGTATTTGTCATTTGGAGATTATGAAATTGTAAATGGACCACCAGAAAGAATAGTAATGACTTTCCATAGGAAGTTGGTACGCAGTTAAATGAGGTGGCGTTATTTAGATCTCTCGTAGCTAAAGGGTGTAGATACTTTTGGATATGTGTATTCAATTCACGATTATATATTCCAAACGGTAGAAGCAACTAAAACCTCCTCTATTTATCTGTGTACCTAAGTCAGACATAAAAACTCTTACTTATAATCATTGTTGCTACGTATTTGCTCCTTTATTCAACTACGATGCCTTCTATCATACAAAGTCTTACTTCCTTAGAATCGGACAAAATATGCCGCATCCGGTGGCGGTGTTAAAAAGTCACGGCCGTGATCGAAAATCATCATCTGTTCGGTTTGAGAAAGGGCGAAACCCGCGACGCCAACGGTTGGGCGTTCACTTTTGCAAATTGATGGTTGCAATGCAAAGATGGTAAAAAGTAAAAAATGTTGCTTAACGCATGATTCTATAACCACTTAGGTGATTTTCTTCTCTGAACCACCCACTACGAATAATGCTTGCGAACCAACAATCCAGAAAACAATGTCCGCCGTCGTGATAAATGATGTGTTCATGTTCATTCACACTCCTATGGGTAATCGAATTACTCATTTGGAAAATCAGACATTAGTAGAGAACACACAGGAAGATATGTCGCCGGTTTTAGATTATCTGCGCAGTATTTAAAATAAAATCTATTTAGGAGTACCCTTCGAAGTTTCGAAGATAACCTCACCGCCTACGTGACTTTCCTGCACAACCAATTTGTAATAAATAGACTACTCAGTAGTTGCTGAATAATCGCACTAGGCGACATACCTACATAAAACGACCACCAATTCTGTTCAAAAGATCGCTAGACTGTGTTGAACTAGGATCAATTTGGTTGTGTACTTTACATTGATTTGCCATCCCCATCTACCATCTAATGTGTGCAAGATGATGTTGCATTTGTAGAATACAGGATGATGTGCGCAATTGACATTGCTTCCACATTAAAGGTCAATGTACCATATTTATAAAGTGCATTTACTGGATTTAGAAAAGAATTTAACTAGTAGCTACCAGATTTGTTTAGGGGCCAATCATTTGGAAAGAATGAGCATTAGTCACACAACTGTCAGAAACTGCGCGCAGTTGGGTTTCGGTAGTTAAGTTTTTACATAGGGTAAAGATACTTCGGAAATATACTGTTTCAACTTTTAAAAGGTGTTAATGTTTTATTTGTTTGGGTATCGTCAATTAGACAATTATATATAAAATAAAACTGAAAGTTTAGCTTCACTTGAAAGCTTGTTTTTATAAGATCGTAGACCTCTCACTTGAATATGCTAACAGAACAACTATCCACCATAAAAGGCCACCCACGCAGTACTTAAATAGAATATGTCTGCGAACCTCTGGGTGGTATGATTACTGTTAGTAGACTAGACATTAGAAACGAATCAAGATCAGACCTATGTTAGGTCTCAGAAACATTAAATTTCCAGAGTTGCTCAAAAGATTTCTTTTCAAACGCCCTATAAAAATAATATCGATGACTCATGTGAATGCGTTGCATAATTACTCGATCACATGTTAAAGGTGTGTAGGTAGGCGGTGAAAACGTAATCAAATAAATGTTAATCTATTTTGTAAATAAAAGATTCCAAAGAGAGCAAACAGTCGTAATTGGATATTCACTCTAGTGTGATTTTCAAGACATTGTAATTTGAGGAATTGTAGAGCAACCTAGTGAAACATTTTACTTGTGAGAGGGAAATATGAGCGCAGTTTATCCATATAAAGAGACCTATTTAAGAATAAGAAATGATAAGCAAATACTAAAGACAGATGTAGAACTTGTTAACTTATGTAATTCCAATTAGCTGATACGCGAGATGGAGATCCATAAAGAATGGAAAAAATTGTTCCTGTTTAGTATCCTGCTGTAGGTAGTTTAGTATTTACTAACCTGTGTCAGCAATTACATTTATTATTTTCTGCACAATCACAGCCAAAGCAGACGGCGAATCGGCACGTCTCAATTCGCCAAATAACTCCTCATACGATGGAGGAGCCTCTGTAAATATGACCACTTCATAGTTTCGTTTACTCTTTGTTAACAAGAAATTGTAAAACAAATTATGTTGTCAGGGTGAACTGCAGTTAGCAATCTTAAAAATTTTCAAATCACTGTGTCAAAAGATAAAAAAGAAGAGCTGATTTTGCTCTTGCGCATCCAGTAATATTGTTGAATGTTGTATATAATATCCAATGATCGAACTCCGTGGTAGTCAGATATTAGCATTGTTCTAACTAAGATGTTGGTTTTCCTTACCTCCGTGCATTTGTGCTTCATCATATGAAGGTGGCTGTTCCTGGGGTGCTGTCGGCAGCGTCGGATAGGGATGCGACATCTATAGGTTATGATGCAACCGGCAATATGATTGGAGAAAAGCTAAAATGCTTAGGTAGCCAACTACCCCTGCAAAAATATTAGAAAAAAAGTGTAAACGTTTATTTGAAAAAGAATAAACGGTCATAAACAATAAACGTAGAAACATGAACAAGGTAGAATAACCGGGTAACTGTAACTATGCATAACCGGATAGAACATTGAAGAAATGATAGACTTCATCATGGTCCATGACTGCTACCTTCGTACCGCAAACTCGACACTTTACAGGCTGGAAGACGTCTTCGGTAGACGGCTACAAATAGTGCAATATTCCAATAGATATAGAATAATCTCACCTCAATAATGGAAGGATCCATTCCTAACTTTTTGATCTTCTGTTTTTCCCTGCGCTTATCTTTTCCAGTTTTAGAGATTGTTAGCTTTTCTTCAATGTCAACTATACAATTCTCAACAAACATGGCTCTGAAAATTTTCTGCCTAACTGCAATTCACAATTATATTATACTACCTATACTGATCTTGATATAATTCGTGACGTTGACAGTCCCTGGTCAACAAAGACATACAGCCAGGGCATGACAGCACAGCATCCGAACCATCATCGATGCCGGGCCTGAAAGACAAAGAGTTACCGTCAGTAAAAAAACCGTTAAATTAACTAACCTAGCTTCCTGCAATTTCTTATCTATATCTGGTTTACTCTGCTTCTTCGATCCTCTTACTTTCGTACGATGCTCTTGCACCCACCGTTCATTCTCATCATCCTCGTCTGCGTCATAAAACTCGGGAAGTTCCTTGAATAATTACAAAAGTATACCATCTCAATACATTGTAACTACCTTATTCATTGCCTTTTTACGATCATTTGCCATCTTTTTGATAGGATTATCATCCTCTATTTCCTCCTCAATTTTACTTTCTTCCGTATTGTCGTCTTTCACAGTTGGTACAGATTTATTTGCCGAACCTTTGCTGCTGGTGGGTTGAGCTTCCTCGACATCTAAAAGGAGCATATGATAGTTTCCATCCTATAACATACACATATCATCAATTTGTGTAATCTGGACATCGCCAACAGAGCGAATAGTGTCACCTGAAACAGAATGTTGATGAGAAAAATATCTTAATGGAGACAACGTATGTATCCTTACCCATAATCTGACCACTTGCAAAGTCGGTCATCGATCGGTCTAGTTCATCCTCCATATCATCCTCAAATTCTGAGCGTGTTCCTAAAACATAAACCGATTAAACACTTAGTATAACCAGTCAACTTTGTCTGACAGTTGTAGTTATCTGTTTGGTACATTCAGTTCTAATGCCAGCCAGCTTCTTCAGTTGAGTCTTCAGTTCGTCATCCGAGCTACAAAAAAATAATCCAGCCACCCTAATAAACATCTAGTAAACTACGTCGTTGGGATTCCCTCAATGTTTTAACATTTGATAGTTTCTTCATGGAAGCAAGTTATTTTAATTTTAAAGTCATGCAACATCTGTCAACTCCTTCATTTTCACACCTAGTTCATCAAACATTCGCTGTTATCTCCAATTTTATACGCATTTTCGATACAAGAGTATCCCTTCTCGCCACCGAAAAACAGTATCAAACTTGCTGCAATGAAAACCTATGCATTCTCTATCCAAAACGTAGCTTATCGCTCCACATCACCAGCGCCAAATATCTCAATTAATTACTCGCTTTTTTCTCATCACCCAAACAGACAAGCTGGCGCCGATTCCTGACCCCCGAGTTTTCTGTTCAACAACTACGCCTCTCTAAAATATATCTACTATTTAGGTAGCAGTTAACACTGAATAAGGGACACCGGAAGTTAATCAACAAGCGCAACCGACAGCGACAGTCGGGGAAAAAAATAACGCTCCTTCACTAATCCAAAATCCACTTCCATCTTCTCTTATTTGGATTCGGTTTGTTGGATGTGTGACCGAAGACAGCTACTGCCAGCAGTCTTTTCACTACAATCGATCATCAAAAATCTTTTCAGTTTCGATTTTCACCGCGTTTATCCTTTGTAGTAAACCATATAATTGTTAATCTTTCCACATCGATAAGCAATGTTTTCAAGGGACAGGGAAATAAAATACCTCATTTCCTCTTCACTGTCACCGCCTTCCTTCCATTGCTCTCCCATGTAGTACTCATCGTAATCCAACCTAGCTAATGGCCGCAAACGGTTATCCATGTCAAATTCAATCTAAGAATTTTAGCAAACAATATTGCACTAAAGGCTGACGCCACTCAAAGTACTGCTCGGACCCAACCATTGAAGTCAAGATATATATCAAATGCTGCTCAAATAACTTTATTAATAGAGCTTAGATCAGAAAAATCACAGTCGGACTAAAGGACACCGTCGAAATTAGTAGCACAACACCGGTCTCGTTAAATAAAACTAGAAAATTGCACATCTGCAGATAACACAAAACAGGAAGGGGATAAAACCATAAACAATGGACTAGCGAAAATGAGATAAACTATAATAATGATATAATAATAAATAAAATGAAAACCGTAATTGTAGGAAGTCATGAGCACACCCGGCCCGATAAAGAAAAGCATACACACGTGACAGCATGAACGCAAAACAAAGAGGAAAAAAGTGGAAGACAGAAACCATGGTAACGATAACAGTAAATATAAAACAAATTGTATACCCCGTAGGCGAAAAATCGATCCATACATAGCAAACTACATTCACAAATCAAGTACGGTAGAGTATGCTTCTTCGTCGTCCTTGGCCTTTTGAATTTGCCTGAGCGTTGTTATTTTCTGTTCGATAAGAGCATTGACTAGTTCCGCGTCCACGTCTTCAGCTCCTACAACCTCTATTCGCACTTCAGCACCAGAAACTAAAGCAATATAACGTCTACACAATTAAGGCAAAACAGCATACTAGATTTTCCCTCGCGACTATTTAGCAGTGACTCGATGGTATCTTCTGGTGAATCGCCAACCAAAGAAACATCCGCCATTGTACTAACAAGAACGAATTCGTTTTTCATCTGAACAAGTTGTATAACTTATTGGTTTGAGAATAGGGAACCTTTTTATTGAATAACATTGCCTTTCGCTGAGTATACCAGGCTTGTTGGAACAAGTTATTCGCCTTTCTAGCTATAGACTTCAACAAAATCTGAAATAAATATAGGGATAGCGTATTAATATTAGAGGTACGTACATTTGCATAGTGCTTATGTACCCGTTCCTCTGCGGTTTTGCTGCGTGGCCCAATGGTGTCTGTGTAGAATCTGCAAAGAAATGTTGAAAATATTTACGATTATGTGAACTACCTATTTATTTCCTCCAAGAGGGGACTAGCTTCAAAATCCTTAATTCCATCTGCTGCAAGGACTAATTCACGTTTATTTTTCAAACTGCAATGTAAGGATGACATTGAAGTAAGCATTTATAATATACCTTCTCTCAATGAACATCGTGGCTAATGTGATTCTCTCAATCACGTCGCCCGCTAACGATCCAGCAGCATAAATGTCACGATTGAAATTCTGGTTAACGTGCTCGTGAAGATACATATGCGTATTAGTCGATCCATGAATCTGCAGTTATCAATACATATAAATTATATATCTTGAAACACACCACTATGTATGAATATACTGGAGCAAGCCATTTAGCAACAAATTTAACTCTTTCATCAATATTACTAAACGTTAGTCCTTTACGTAGCAACTGCATATTATGGTCCAGGTAATGGTACATCAATATCTCAATAACAACCCTAAAAGGTTATAAATTAACATAAAGAAACAATACATACCTTTTCTCAACATTATTTTCGGGGAACAAAAACATATCCTTGTGATCCTCTAACTCGAGCTCTTCAATAATGAACTGGTCGTCAACAGACCACCAGCGGTCGGCCTAATAGAACAAGTAAGAAAACAAGTACAACAGATTAAATACCTTTTCAACTGTAATCAAGCCATTTTGATCAATTCGATACGGATTTCCGTACAACAGCTTTCGCTGCACTGCTGGAGAGTAAACGTTTAGCTCAATACTGTTCATTTGAGAAAAATACTCGTTTGAGACCTAAATATGTATTTTACAATAAATTTCAATCCTCACATAACTAAAAGAACTTACGTCGACATACTCAGTTGATAAAGGAAAATCTTGCTTATCCCAATATTTGTCATAGAAATAATACCAAAGATTTCGGCCATCTTCCATTTTGTAACCAGGTTCACGCATTCCGGGAAGATACAAATCCTTAGTACTTGCTGAGTTAAAAACATATACGATTATCAAGAAATCTAGACTTACACACAATCGTATTCAAATTCTTCAGAAATGAAGCAGCCGTATCCTCGTTGCGATCTTCATTTGCATCAGCTTCGTCCAGGTATGATGCGACAATTTTGAGTTCTTCTAATATAGATGGTGTAGGATACTGGCCGTTTGCTTCTAAAAACAGAAGATAATTTTTGTTTTAAAAATCACGTACCGCAGAAAATGTTTGCTATGTAAAGTTCAGAAAGTGCATTATATTTAGCCTCTAAATGATCCAATTTTTCCTCAGATAAGAGTCTGTTTTTCTTCAGTTGCAAACGGCGAAGCGTACGCAGCCTGCGTCTAATGGAGGCTCTAGCTGGACGTAGCGACTGCTTCGCATTCGAACATTGGACCTGGGATAATATTATACTGAAATGTTGAAAAAATTACCTTGATAGTGTTGCTTCTCATTTGTTTCTCCAAGAATGATTCAATCTGTTCTTCTGATAAAAGAGGTTTGCAGACAATTTTTGAAGCCTGTTTCTAAACAGAAAGATCTTGACGGAAGTAGCCAGGAAACGAACAGGTGGGACTGGCCGAAAAGACGGTAGATCACATAAACTTTGCACTTGGACGGTCATTCGGTAAACACAAGACGAAATTTCCTCCACATTATGAATAACAGCTGGGGAACCATACGATAGACCACATTCGTACTGCAATGAAGACATGAATACACTTGATTAAATTAATCTTACTCTGACTATTACTCGGCGTGGTTCCTGATTATTTGGTAAATCGCAAGAAGTTCCATGATCATACTCCTCATCGATATACAACAGAGATTCTTCTGTTGACTCCTAAAGAGCAATATTTGAACTGTATAAAAACTGAAAGTACAGTGAAATCTGCCATTTCATAGTGCCCAGAGAATGCTCCCAAAATATTTCGAATTTGCTCTTCTTGATCTAAAAATAACATTATTTTCACCAATCAAGAAACATACTAGTGTCATCATGATACTGAGAAATTATCCGTTCATGACAAAAGCGATAAGACCACCAGCCAGCATTCTAAATGGTTTAAATAAATAAATAGCATTCTTTCAGAAGTACATATTCCACGCAAGGGTTTTTCCTGAAATCCTTAGCAATCAATTCCGCTAGATACTTTGGATTGTACGACAAGTCAGTAGCTTTCAGTTCAGGGGACGACTTTTGAACCTTAAAGCGAAACCATGAAATGTGACTAAAGCGCACAAACTTACTTCTGGCAACTTGCAGGCAAATAATTGACCCTTAGAGTTTCTCATAAACTCATATGTGGGATCACTCCTCTACAACTTGCGATTACTACATATAATATAATATATTCTTACCTTAGGCAACTTATTCAGAATTAACTCATGATAAGCAGATTTGTTGACAGACGAGATATAATTAAGTCCAATAGTGGCGTCTATTCCAGCGTAATCCGAAAGAATTTCCACATCGTACGAACTATTTCTAAAATACATATTATATTTAACAAAAACATAGCAGAAACAACTCACAAAATCTCATCAATATCATAATTTTGAGAGCACACTCCACCGAACACAAAAATAAATAGGAAAAACGGATACATTATACTCTCCTAGTAATGTACATGCAGACTGCAATAATATGGAATATTTATAAAGCAAAGGGGGATAAAAATAGCAAAAAAATTATTTTTAATGAATATGATAACATTTAGTAAATAGACATTTCACAACAATTGTTATGACGGCACCTGTTCGCTTTTAAATATAATAAATTATTTGAAGATTCACTTATAAAATGGTTTAAAAGTTTACAACAATGAAAAACATGATAATATACGAAAACAAGTTACCCATGCTCCGCTGCTAATACTCTGCTACATTTATAATGTTTCTCATTGTGTTCAACTATTTAGAAATCCACAACTGTTAACAATAGTCAAGCAATTATATCCAATTTAGATGATTACTGGATTATATTTGAGCACGCAGGAGTTTGGCTCCACGACAAACAACAATTGGGAGCTAGAACAGGAGCAAAATATTCAGCTTGCAAAAATGTTACAATTGCAAAAACGTAATCGGCACATGTTCGCTTTTAAATATAATAATTATTTGAAGATTCACTTATAAAATAGTTTAAAGGTAACAATGAATAACATGATAATACTAGCATTGAATGATGTTATCGGCAGGGTTGTATGCTTACGTGTACAAACAGGGAAAACAAGAGTGCATGCAACCATGTGTTATAACTTATAAGTGTATAGATCATGTATACATGGTGATCCTTATATGGTCACCAAGATCTTATATCTCATTGTATGTCGGTATTTGACAGAGTGACCCCGTAATTGGCTAAATTCAAAACTTTTATGATAACAATAACAATAACCATTTATTTCCAGTATCGTATAGATCGCTTATGTGAAACCCTAGGTACGCTGGGTAGTGCATTTCTGCCATGCTTGTTGGTTCACTCTTGCCAAAGTCATTCATGACAATCTGTTTGCTTGAACATATTCTTTATTTATTATTCAAACTTTTATGGTATTCTCATATGATTGGCATCTAATTCATTACAAAGAAACAGGCGCCAATATAAGCTAATTGAGTGAAATCAGTAAATTTGTAAATTTTGATCAAAAAGTTTACAATTCTCAGACAAAAATGCATATTTTTAGGTCAACTTTCTTTTTTCGCTGAATTTGATTCCAAAAGAATTTCAATGAATTTCTGAAAAATAAGCAAGCTATAGCAGTTATAGTCATAACTGTTTGAAAATTGGTTCTTATCCTTTTCTGTTAATTTAAGCCAAAAGATATTGTCTTTCTGAGAAGATTCACGTTTTCAAAGTTAAAAAAGGTTGAGTTTGAGCCAAGTTATTAGATTTTTACAAATTCATCATTAGCTAAAACTCGAGTGCTAAATTACTAATATTTATGGGATAAAAACGTCCAGATCAGAATTCGCTCTTTAATCTGAAGTTAACTTCAAAAAACTGTCCCTATGTCACTTTAAGCAGGAATGTTGATATCCTTTTGAAATACTATATCAGGTAAGTTTTTTCTTCGTTGATTTGTTTAAAAAGTAGTTTTAAATACAGTTGAAACTCAACAGATGTTTCTTTTTTATATATTCAATGATCTTATTTGTATATTTAGGGATGCATCCATCTTTCGAGGAACTGTCAGTTAATGTCAGTTTGCTTATCACCACTCACTCAACGCTTCTACAACAATCTTCATCGTTCGTATTATACATGCCTTATCATTCATTATTTCATGTCGTGCTAATATTCTGCATGTGCGTTGAAAGAAAACTTAATTTTTAATTTTACCAAATTCAAATTTAATCACACCAAGTTATGAGAAAAATACCGCACGTATTATCTCAGTGAGGGACTGTTAGATCTCTGACCACATTTATATGTTAAATTTTACCACAGAACTGATGGTAGAATTTCAATCGTTATTCGAAATTCTTGCATGTAATGATGGATATATATAACAATATGATAAACCTTTAAAGGTGAATTCTACCAGGACAATACAATTTGGAGTATATAAATTTCTATACAAGTGTCCTATTTTCGCCAACTCCTACAATACGGGCCGGGCTAGTAGCTTTAATGGGTGATTTTAGACAAGAGTTTAGCCAACCAAGATAGACTCTACAATCATTGGTAACCATGTGGCATTGCTATCAATTGTACAATCACCTGCCATAACAGCCACTTACAAACACTCTTTTTAAACTTATTTTAATTGACCCCACGCGATGTTTATATGTAAACTATAATACAGATTGTTACTATGTTATCCAGAAAGAAGCTTTCAATAGTTTCACCATATACTACGGTGCTTTCATAAGATGGTTTAGGATCATTTTTGTTAGAATCTGTTAATTCTAGCGTCTTTTTAGATAATGATTGCTCAGTATGCGTGCTACAGCAATCTTTTCTGATTGTTAACGTCCTTTGTACTCTTAAATAATCACACCATATTTTCTTAAACCCAAGAAACTCTACCAAATATCAATTATACAGAGATTTTAAACTGGAATAATTAAATGTATTGATGACCGGTGCATTTTAAATTCTTATATATACCGTAAAACTATATTGGCTTACTTCTTTTAGCAAAATATTTATATTTCTGGCACTGTACCTCTCAACTATATTATCCAAGTACTTCTTTTATCGTTTATTTTAAATATAATAAGATTAATAAGTTATTTTGAGAGATGTCTCCGCCTGCTTATGTGAAAGAGTACAATGTACCACAATCGTACAGGTAAATAACATGTATTATAGAATAAAAACAATTGTTTTGTTTTTATTACAGTAAAATAGATCAATACATAGTATTATGTTTCTATTTAATACAAAAAAGGGGTTTAAATAATATAATAAATGTTTTA
>JAQGAV010000795.1:0-26755 GCA_034691345.1 Phasmarhabditis papillosa | reverse complement strand
CATCCATTTCCATAAAGTTCACCGAAGTGTATATTTTTATTGCTTTTTGACTCTCATATTGGGCCCGGCCCGGCCCGCCGACTTTTCCCAGGGCCCGGGCCCGGCCCGCTTGGAGGTCTGGCCATAGACGGCCATAAATGGACTGGAGCATTGATAAGCTTTCAACTTCTAATTTTCAAGATTTTAATTTTTTTTATATTTTTTTTCTGGAAACTTGGAGGGGAGGGATGATCTAGCCACCAAACACTCATGTGCACATTTATTCCAACTAAAAAGTGTTAAAAAACACAGATTGATTATTTTGGCTCTATTCCAATAGATTTATGGCCGACCACTGCCATAGGCAGAATTGGTTATCCGGCCGGTAACCAGCTCTGGCCATAGGCGACCATTGCCGGCCATCCGCCACGCTAGTAGCTATTTACCGGTGTACCAAAATGTCAGGGCTGCGTTTTTCAAAGACCAGGCCAGGCCCACATTTTGAGGAGGCGGGGCTGGGCCGGCCTGTTTTGGCCTGTGGCTGCACATTGTTAACCAAAACCTTCATCAAACACTAATAATATATTACTTCTGCTCAATTTTGGCATCACGGTTAAACCAAGAGGGCCCAAGCAGGCCGGCCTATATAGGAAGCCCTGCAAAATTTTGGATGTATCATGACTTTAAACAAGGAAGTTTTTCCTTTTTTCCTTCAAAATAAAAATAATTGGATGATATATGATATATATATCATATATCTGCTAGATAAAATGAAGCGTTATGCGTGGTAGATTGCTAGTGGTCGGAACGGCTTTTGAGTTCATTATGAAAATGGTCCACTAGCGTAAGCGACCCGGGGTCGCCGACCACGTAATGCCACAGTCTTGCTAATTTCGACTCTTTAGCATAACAAAGTAATTTTGTTGCTTGTTCTCTATATTTTAGATTCAATCAATAGATTCTCATTTGTGCTTAAGCGCTTTTCTTATAACTTAGCTCGTATATTTAACAAATTTAGCTAGAAGCACCCAAGCTCGTGAATAATATATCAGAAAAATATATGAAGAATTTACTTCCGCCTAATAAAGTATCTTATCGACAAGCCAAATAATATTTCTGATTGAATTTACATCCACTCTTGTTCACTTCGCTGAATGCCAATTTTTGGCGCTCCTTTTATCATTTCTGACCCCCTTGTCCGGGCGTTTCTCGCTGCTTTTAAATTTTTTAATAAACATAGCTGTTTTTCAGTTAATCAAAATGAGTGATGACGAAGTTTACGTGGAACGACGTTCGTTGGTTGGAGCTCCACCATCGAAACGAGGTGCAGGAACGCCAGCTTCGAAAGTTCCATTGAGTGAGTTTTTGTTACTTCATAAATTCTTTGTCTCAAATATCGTGAAGTAGTACAGTAGTCATGGGCTAATCGGGTGATGATAGGTTGTGAATATTTTGTATGATATTCCAGTTTTAATAAAAATGCAATAATTGTGAATCAAGTCATTACGTGTTCCAGGAACACCATCTGCTCGCCAGTCTGGTAGAGGAAAACGGAAGCGTGGTGAATCTGACGATGAAAGTGAAGTCGACAAGCAAGAGGTTTTAATTTTACAACTTTTCCTTATTGATGTTATCCTATTTAGGTTGAAAGTGAAGCAGGTGACCCAGAGGACTCGGAAACTGAAAGCGTCCATGAACAGGAGGGAGGCAAACCAAAGAGAAAGGTATGCGTATTTGTAATTGTCAACAACAAGCTGTATTTCTGCAGAGAAAACGAGGCTCAAAGCCATTGACTGATGCTATAAACCGTAAAAAACGCTCGGAAGCCAAGAAAGCTGCTCTTCAAGCACTGCGAGAGCAGGAAGGTATAATTTTCATTTCATATTTTACAAAATATGACTGTTCTATAGGTTATGAATCTCCCGAAAAAGAGAAAACTGCAACACCTGCACCGGAGCCTGAACCAGAACCAGTTAAGAAGGCTCCTATGCTATCAAAGTAGGTCACTGTGTATTTCCTGATAAATATTTGCTTTAGATACACAGCTCTTCAATTGATGTGTGATCATTTGCTAAGAAAGTTGCAGTCAAAGGACCCAGAGGAATATTTCGCCTTTCCTGTGACTTCTAGCATGGCACCGGATTACCTTTCGGTTATATCCACACCTATGGATTTCTCAACAATGAGGTATTTATTAAATGGTAATAACAGTTACATTGGTTGCCCTGTTTAGGCAGAAGATCGAAGACAATTCATACAAAACGATTCCTCATATGCGTGTTGATGCTGATCTAATTGTTTCCAATGCACTAGCCTATAATGGACCGAATACGGTTAGTGTACATACCTGTTACCTTTGACTATTTTACATTCAGGTTTATCATCTAGCCGGCACAAGGCTGACCACTCTAATAAGATATTATTTTTCTGAGCAGTATCTCAGGTTTATATTCCACACTCTTCCATTTGCCAATCAGGTAGCTTGTACACTCAATATATTTATTAGTTAGCTTTTCAGGTTCCTCTCGAAGTGGCTGGCTTAACTCCACTTCAACACATACCTACGAATATTGAAAATAGAAGAAAAATGGCTGTTGTGGATAAAATGTCCGCAGAAGACTGTATGAATGCCGCTACTGACGAGATGAAGCCAAGACTTTCTTCTAGAAAACCGGCGAAAATTGCATTTATTGACAATAAGGTATATTAGCAGTAATATTCTTCTATTCAATAATTACCTTTCCAG
The DNA here is from genome assembly GCA_034691345.1 of Phasmarhabditis papillosa. Lineage (NCBI taxonomy): Eukaryota > Metazoa > Nematoda > Chromadorea > Rhabditida > Rhabditidae > Pellioditis > Pellioditis papillosa. The sequence goes on along the minus strand of JAQGAV010000795.1, from coordinate 24,030 downwards.
GATGGTGCCACATCTTTGAACATAATTGGAGAAACTGAAAAGAAAGATATCAGATTAATTGATCTTGTTGGACCATTGGAAGAGGGAAATCCTGGGATGTTGACGTTGGGTGATCACAGGTATTCACTACTCATGGTGTTATCATATGATATATTTCCAGGCTGTCAACCGTTACTACTATCAACTATTTGACTAATTATGGACCATTCGCGTCATTTGCTCCGCAATATGAATCGACATGGGCTTCCTTAACTAAATCAGATTCCGATCTTTTGCTGAGGTGAGTAAAATATAACCTTGGCTACAAATATATTGTTATATTTAGAACATATGGCGATAAGAGTAATGTTGCTGATGCCATTTCTCTACGCGAAATGGTTGCAGACTCTGGAGAACTGATGATCAAAGCAGTGGATAATTTGTTGGACTCCCTTACCGATGGTGAACATTCAAGAACAGTAACCACTTTGGAAAAGAAATCAAAAATAGTTAGTTTGTGTGCCTTATGGACCTACCTTAACAAATACAAATCTGCAGGTTGATGGAACTGAAACAATCCCTGAATTACTTGATGACATTGAAACCCTGGAAAATCTGGGAATCGATGTCTCTTTTGTAACAGAAGTGCGGCAAAGTTTAAATGCTCCAAAACCCCAAGGGCTGCAGGTTTGATTTCCTGAATTTAAAACTAATAGTCTTTGTTAAAGGCTGAGTTGAACGCATCTGGACAAGCCGTTTTGGACTTGGCTAGGATACAGCATCAGCGTCTCTCGAAGCCTCCACCAATATCCCTAAACAAAGCTGCACTTCCCAGTATATTGGAGACTCAGTTGGCAGCTAATGTTCAACAACAACTAGTGACACAGGTCTTTAATTTCTTCTTTCTCTCGATTTCAAACTAATTTTACAGATTGCCGCCCATGCTCAACCAGCGCAGCTTATTTCTGCTCCTAGCATACACAATGCTATTGGAATGTCTCCCGATGAAGTAGATGTCAATTTACTGGAAGAATTCTTTGTAATGCAGGATTGAAACAATTGCGCATATATAATACTTATGGTCTCACTTTGTTTGTATTTTTAGTCTAATTTAATTTATTGTATACTAATAATAAATGAAGCAATTTTTTATTAATTATTATTTGTTCTTGTTCTGTTCTTTGAGGGATACTTTGCTTTGTTGTGCAGTCTTGTCTGCCTGTAGTAGTAGTGAAGACTACGTTTCGTTGCAGATGGTGATTCCAACGCAAGCCTCAAATATAACTCAAGCTGGGCTGAGTCAAGGCAAATTGACCGTGGAATCGGTGATTGAGGATTTTTGTACGCGCAGTAATAAGGTAATCAGTTGTATCCCTTAACGATGGCTTCAATGGAACCCAGCAAATGACGCTGGTTTGCAATGTTTATTCTTACCTTCAGCTAGGAAATAAAGATTCGGCAAATGTGGAATCGAAACTTCTGAACAGTGTTCAGAAAACTTTTCAGCAGTTTTTGGATGAACGGCGCAAGGTAATCTAACAAAAGTATTATCAGCCCACTGACTAGTATTGCAGGCCAAGCTACAGCAGTATATTGTTAAAATTAGTAAGAGCGATCGTGGAAAGACCCTAGGGAAATTCGTGGTTTCGTGGTATATCTCTTCATTGTTATCGTCTATAGGAATTTCTAAGGTTCAATCTGCATCGCATTGTAGTGGACGAGACAGAGGTGCATCGATTATGGATGTTGCGAGTAATTTTGAAGTGCCTTGAGGATTGTGATATCACTATACATTCATTCATACCGGTTTATAATGAAGTGAATAGTCAGGTAAGAGTATTTCAAGATCATTTGATAAGAATATTGGTTTTCTATTGATCAGAAATTCTGAAAATTCATTTTACTTTTCAGATTGAAAAGTGCTCTTCGGAATCATTAATAGCTCTTTTGGAAGAAATCCAGAACTGCATCGAACAGACTACATGCCTTCTTTCTACGAGATGGAAGGATTGCTTAGTTGTTATAATTAAACATCTGATTATGTTGCCCAGGGTGAGTTACATAAACACTTAGTTCTCTCTACAACATTTAATAGCAATGACCTTTATGTTCAGATTGTTGTCAGAGGGGTTACTCACCATGGGCGTGAATATGCAGCCGAAATCTTGTTTGATTGGTTTTCTCGCTGTTGTTCGGAAACAGCATTCCGGCATCTACTAGATGTGGCCAAGTAAGTTTATTTAAGTTATCATCTATGTCAATTGTTTAAAGCTCTACTGGATTATCGCACTTGATCAACAAACATGTCACTACTCGAATTATGGATAACCTGCAAGATGAGAACCTTCGTCTATCGCTAAGCTGGAAGGCTATATGTATGATGGAGTTCATAGATGCGAAAATGTTTGTTTTACATATTGTATGTCTTCATAATATTTGATTTTCAGGCTAAATCTTGTGTTGAGGTCTCTTTGTACAGTTTGGCCTCAGACTGAGGATCCCTCGCTTAAAGATGTTCTTCAGTGTATCAAATTATTAGCAACGCTGTTTGATTCTACTCCATTAGTATCCAAAACTTTCTCCAATATATTCAAGGTTGTTATGGTTCTTTTCTTTCTTTTTATCAGTGTGTTTTAGAACGACCGTTCACTGGTATTTCGCAGTCAGTTTGGTTTTCTCGCAGCAATTGTTCTATGTGGTGTGGATCGCTACAAAGTTCGTATCTAAATACTTTTTTGTGTATTTCAATCATGCGTTCGTATACAGTATGAATCCAAAAAAAATTTTTTTAGGCTCCTGCCCTAACCGATTTCAAAAAAACCCTGAATCGTCTTTTCAAATTCTATGAGGATCATCTCTTGTATGGTTGGATCAAGAATAATGAGGATGATTGTGTGATAAAGGCCGTGGAACATCAAGTAATTTCCAACAGTTATTTCATGTTACCACCCTTGCATTCAGACTGAAGCAGTATTGAATCTTCTTAAAAAAAGTGATAAAGAAACGTGGGATCTGCTAGGCGAACCGCTGTATCGAATTGCTAAGAGCCTTCTAGAAAGCCCAACCTCTAAGGAGGTTACTATCGTTGATGGTAGGGTTGCAGACGGGTGTCGGCTATGGATGTACGCAAAAAATGTTATGAAAGAGGTAGGAATTTTCTTTGTGTTGCTCACTTTTTCTTAGAATTGTTTAGTGCCTTCTAAACTCCTCTTGTGCTATTCAAGACCATCTTGTTAGTTTGATCCACTCCCTCTCCGGACTTGCAAATATCGGTGCAGCTCTAATTGTTATCGGTAGTTAACTTATTTTTACCTTTTTTTAAATGCACTTCAGATGTTATTCATGACTTGGTCAAATTTTGCAGTGTTGCAATTTTGAATAATTGGGTTCTATTGGAAGGTAGGCGTGTGGTTATTGCTAATATATCATCTGTTTTAGGGATATTTGAATTCGTGTGTGGTTTAAGGACAGACATAGCCGTTTCTCTCATTCGCAGTCTTTTTCCTGTTATCCTTCATCGTACTCAACTAAGACGGGCACTGTTTGAGACAATCAAGGTATGCTTTTCGTATACTAGTTTTCACGATTGTATCTTAGCGGGATCTTCTACGTGAATCTACCGTTGGAACTTCAATCCCTATTCTATTACTTGTCTTGAAGAGTACGAGTCAGCGTACCAATCTCACCGCCTCCCAAGGCCAATCCCAGTCGTTCGCCTCTTTCTCTACTCAGGTACTCTCTTCCCTGCTACTTTATAACTTATATTCTTATTTAGGACTTGGGTAATATTGGAGTTACTCGATCTGTAGACGAGAATCTCGGCCTAGAGATTATCGGTGTTCTAAAGCGTTGCATGTCGCTATCCGCTCCTACTCAAGCGGTTTTATATCATGGAATGGCGGAGATTGCAGAAAGAAATACGTCGATGATATTACCGTGTCTTGATCTTCTACTTCCAAGAGCGGCCTCATGTAAGTGCCACTAATTGGGTAGCCGTATTGACTATCATTTTAGTACTCACTACGCTAACACCGGAAAGTATGGTTGTAGCCACAAAATCCTTCACCCAATTGAAGCAACCGCTACCACAATTGATTCAGGTTGTTTTAATGGAACACATTCTTATATATTTATATTTAGTCCATAGAATGTTTGATGTGCAGCGCAATGACTGCGGCGGAAGCAAGTGAAGATAATTTGGATGATTATGATTCGCTGGTAAACAGAGGGAACACTTTATTAGCCGAATGGGTGAAAAAAGCTATAAATGAGGATATTCATGACTTGGGTATTCGCATTTTTTCGTTTGTTTCATTCTCAAATGTATAGGTGTGGACAAATTATCGGAGTGGAATCCTTCATCAGCAGAAGGCCGCAGTAACCTTGTGTTCTCACATATGATGTTAAGTCACTACGATATTCTTATTGAGCACATTTGGAGAAGAGTAGCAGTTCTTAATCTGTAGGTTTTATCTTGATTTGTTGACAATGCAGTAGTAGTCAGACGGGTGTACGACGTACATATAAATAATATTTTCAACAAGTCTGTTCTTTTAAAATGGTTTCAATTTCACCGTCCGACTTTTAGAACAGATGATCGGGATTCACTAGTGGGTCTTTTAAAACGAAGACGTGAGATGGAAGAAGTTCTCAATGAAAAAGTTGTTCGTAGGAAGGAGGCTAAAGGTTAATTCACTTTGGTTTTCTAGTATGAGTTATTTATTATAGTTGGATCCACGGTAGATGCTTCAATTGTGGACTTGACACAAGGAGAAATACTTATCTCGGCTTCTACTATCGCCCAAATTCTTTTAAAAATGGTTCCAATGTAACTGATGACTCCGAGTGCAGTTAACTCATGTAGACGTTCCAGGGAAGCGGATATCTCAAATATCGATGAAGTCAAAGAAGATATTTTTGGATGGGTGGTTGATAGAGCACACAATATTGGAAAGCACTTGGTTATGACTAATCATCCCCTACATTCAATTATATCATCTACGAACAATCTCATTATTATTGCTAGGTATATTCACGTTGAATATTATCACAACCACTTACCTTTATAGTCAAATGATGGATTTTCACACTGGTACCGATTGTGCTGCTTGGTTGCGAACATCGGATACCAGCGAATCGCTAAGAACGAAGGCTCTTGAGACATATGCAAACATCATACGGCACTTAGCTATCAAATATAGCAAAACACCTGCTAGAATTGTACCAATATGTGAGTTTATACGCCAAACAACGGCTGAATGAATTCCTGGTTTCGTTAAAAAAAAATTTCGTTTTCGCGATTTTTTTCAAAATACTATTTGGCTTCTTGACTTTTCTGCATGTTTCATTTAGGGCATCATGCTGAAGCGGGCGATCTCACGCAAAACCCCACAGTGAGCACAAATTCGACTATTGTTCGTCACGTTCATAGACTCATCTCAAAAGTATATCCTCGACTGCTCATGATCGAAGAGATCAATTACAAGGATAAAACTAAAACGAAGGATATAGAAGAACAGTCTGAAGCCATTTTGAAGGTATAGTAGTTAGTTCTTGTCCAGTCTGAGATATTTTTAGACATGCTCTGTTTTGCTAGAGTTATCAACAAGTACAAAGACTTATTCAGCGGTATTCGACTTCACAATGAAGATGCTGAAGGATGCCACTTTTGGTTTGAACTAATTTATGCCAGTTAATTAATTTCGTTCAGTAAACAACCATATGCTGAAAGACATTTTAAGTTTCACTTCCAATCTAGCTCTCAGATCAAGAGTTAAAGATGATACAATTGCTCGAATGATGAATATGTTGGCAGATGAATTCTTACAGACATTTAGCGACGAAGTGAGTTTAATGTACTCAATATGCGCAACTTTAATTTTCGATACTTCACTATAAGTACCAGCCGTTATTTCTGCTTTGCTCTTACGAAACAATACTCAGTTCCCCGCAAAATTACTAACATTTGTGCATTAAAGTTGCAGAGTATAGCTCTTTAAAATTGTTGCACCGTCTTTTAATTTATTTTTTAAGGATGAGGAAGCCAAATTTGGCTTTATTACGAACTCTACACAGTCGAATGTATGCAATTTCCTTATTGGATACGTTGAATTACTGCTTACATCTATTAAATCATGTATTTCAATGGAGCATGAATTTGGAACCAAAAATAAAAGATGTATTTATAGTTATATATTTATAATCATTATACTTTTTTCCTTTCAGTGGATGAAGCTCTCTGCCGTCTGCTTCAGAAATGTGATGAGTGTTGCGAACTGGTTTCTCGCTTGAATCTGGTTCATACCCAATTTAACCTGCATAAAGAGAAGATCGTAAAGATGCTCACCGCATTCTTCGGCGCATTAGAGACCCCCGTAGAAATGGTGTGTTGTTGGTTTGACTGATTATTTATTTTTATTTTTCATATTTTTAAAATTTCCAAATTTAGCTGCTGTCGAATGCGAAGATTTACCCGGAAATAGAAGAATGGGAATGCATCACCATATTATCAGCACTTCTTAAAAAAAAGGTATAACCAAGTATATCTTTATTAGCCAGGAGTTTGTTAACCATGGTTAGTAGAAGAGTTACCATGCGACATGTGGTTTTGCAATGCAACTTTTTATTCCTCAAGTTACTTCAAAGTTCGAACAAGACCTCTCACGAGAGTTCCAACTGTCTAGTCTTTCTATCAACGAATGTCAGCTTTTAGTCAATATTCTATTGAATGGCTAACTGATTATTTAGATGCAACCAATTATGGCGATTGTTGACGAGAAAGTGGGTATTCTCTCCGCAGAAGATGATGCACGAGTCAGTTTGAAGTCTAGGTTTGTTTTTCTTTAAAAAATAGTAATAGTAGCTTATCGCATAGTAGTTTAGAATGCAGAAGAGTCGTCGCGATGAAGGTGTTTACGTAAAGTACGTAAAAGCTAGGGAATCATTCCAGAGCCGAGTCCTCCTGTTGTGTAATGCTCTAAAGGATGATCGATTGGATTTACAAATAAAGGTAGATAACGCATATGTTACTTATCTCATTATATCTGTTTAGAACAATTCAATTGGAATTCGTGATTTCCGTATTGATGTTCGCGTTTTAAATGAAAAACTGAATGCTCAATCCCACGATGAAACCAGACTAACTGCTCGACCAGCAAAAAGAAAGAGAACATCAGACGTTTCTCCTGCAGAAGAGCATCAAATGGATGAAAATAGGTCCGCTGCAGATGAAGATGAACCCGGCAGTGCTGTATATTAATGTGTTTGTTTTTGAGTTAATTGATCTTTTTTGGCCGAATCTCCCTCTTTTTTTCACGGGATTACCTTTTATTTTGTATCTCATGTATGGTGATAATCAGTTGTTGTATATCGTAACATTCTATGCAATAAATTGTTTCTATGTTTTTCCTTCTATTTTGGCCATGCCTGTTCTCCTCATGAGAGGGTGAGCAGGCCTGTTTAGTTCTCGCTTGAATAATAAACCGGATTTCCGATACACTGCTAAAATATTAATGTGGACCAGAAGCCCGTTGCGTGTTTAAGATGAACCAAATATTTTAGAAAATTACAGATTAAATGAGTGTTTCAGTACTTTAAACGCTTGCATTCTATTCTCTCACTCATTCACACTTTTGCCTGAATGAGACATAAAAGCACCAAATAGAAACAGCAAACCTATTCACACACAATGCATTACTGCACATGTCAAACAGCAATTACATTCTAGGCATATAACTTGGATTCATATATAGCAATGCTACCACGAATACTAGTCGTGCTACAAACTGTTATCGTGCTATGTTCAACCCATGAATGCTACTATTATAGAGTTCAGTTAAATGACACCTTAACCACAGTAAATACAATGGTATGTTTGATAAGCTCGGACATATGTCATAAGAAATAAATATTAATAGTTTTTGCTTTCCTCGTTGTTCTCACGCATCGCGGTCCAACTTCCTATTCCCATCAGCAAACACTAGGCAAAAAAACAAATTTGCGGTCAGCAAAGATACTGCGATCATTGCAGGTCAGGAATTGTTCTAGCGGGGTGTCCCACTGCGTCAAAATTACATCCAAAACTCAACTAAATGGCTCACCGACGCTATTATCCACAATCGAAGGGAGATGTGCATATACAAACAATGAATGCATCGACACAAAAGTTAGTTTAACCACATTGGTCTTAACGAATATTTCCAGTGTTTCCAAGAATATGCCGAGCCCATGCTAGGAGTTTCGAAAGAAAATTACAAATGCTGCTCTACGGCCGAACTTTCCAACCTCTCACCATTTTTGTTCCCTCTCATCCAATTAATCTTCCTAATAAAAATAATCTTTTAAACAACCAACATTTTATTGGTATAACAATAACAATTTACTTGGAAGCCTTCTTCAACTTGGCGAGCTCAACACGAACAAGACGGTTACGGGCTTGCTTGGCCTTCATGAGCTTGAATCTATCGTAATCGGTGAGCTGAGCACGCTATAAGAAAACACATGATTATAGTATTATAATTAATCCACTTACGACAGCCTTAGCGGCGATCTTCTTGGCCCATGCAGTTTCGCTGAATTGGGTGGCAACCTTGGCTTCTTCGAAAGCAGCCTTAACGTTCTTTGTGCGTTGTCCGACGCGAACCTTCAGGACAAATTTGGTTAGCTGAAGATCCTTCAAGTTTCTGACAGTTCTTAAAACTCCGGTAGATGGTCCATCAATAAGAACCTGAATCAACCAATAGTACCAAATCACGGCAAATAAACTAACGTGATTTCCGTCAACAATATTGACGATGGTCGCTAGCTTTCCAGCGTTCTTTCCCTTGGCGATGAAGACAACGCGACCGACTTGTACCAATCGTTTGTAGACCATTGTCTAAAAATCAACATAATTGTTTTCAACTAAAACTAGAAGAAATGCCAGAAGAAAATTTCGTAAATATAGCATCCAGCAGAAATAATAATCAAACATTACCCAAAATAAGGGAAAAATTCGCCCAAATTCAGAAAAAAAACCTTTAAAATTTTAGGAAAAGAGACAAAACGAGTAAATTTCGATGTTAAAATGAAGCACTGCGAATAGCAATGTTTTCGCTGCGAGACAAATACTGCGAGTGTGCTATCTCAGCATTACCAGTATTAATTTTATGCACAACATTACGCTGTGATTTAAACTGTTTAGATCATATTTTCGTTTATGAAATGTTCCTAGTGTTTGACCTAGCGTGTATACTTAAGTTTTATACCGTTGCGGTCACAATTGGTTCATATCCAACGCAGCAAACAACTCACTTAATTTGACTTGTTTACATGGAAAATACGGATTCCATATTCTTCACATTATTTATAATGACAAAAATACGTGTTTTTTCAGTTCGTAGCGACTAGTGGTGGAAACACTTGAAACCATCGCTATGGATGTACAAAAGGATGAAACAACCGAGCTGTCAACTGAATTGGAGAAAGTAAAACTTGAGGAAAAGGTGGGATTTTAATTATAAATCAAATAAGTCAACGTTACCTTAATATTCATCACATATTTACTATACAGGAGCCTACCGAGAAACAAGAAAACGACAATGATGTTCCCGTAGACGAAGCCAATCAGAATGGCACTGAGCTGGATGACGATGAGAATGAACAGAATCCAGCTTTCATTCCTAAAAAAGGTTCGGTACTGAAATATGAAATTGGTAAGATTTATTTTTAGGTAAATATTACATGCACGACTCTCGCGATGATGGTCCTGATGAGGCGGCCTCACGCAAAACTCGAGCGGACGGAAGTTGGAAGCATGATCGGTATGTTGTATTAGTTGGATTAGCAAATATTTTAATTGACATTTGTATCTAACTACAATTTTTAGATTCGATGAAAGATGGCAGCGACCTAAGAGCAAGAAGCAGCTTGTTACCAAGTAAGTTTAATTCAACTAAAGAACATGCTAAGTTGTACAGTAGGATGGGTTTCAGTTCATTCATTGAGTGTAAATCAACACTGTCGTAATTCAATAGAAATTCTAATTCATTTGATTTCCGCTGCAGGTATGGTTTTGACATTAGACGAGGAGAATCACAAGAAGATGGAGAAGAAGTTGAAGAAAAGGAGCAAAAGCCAGTCGAAGAGCAGGTTAGAAAAGCACAGTATCAAAATAAAGATATTTATAGAGAGAACAGCTAGAAGAACAACGGCCAGCTAGAGGTAAAATGGCTCCTCGTGCCAGAAGAGGTGGTGAGTTGATATTCTTTCATTATATTGGTTTTCTTCTTGTTTTTAAGCTAATTTAACAATGAATGCTAGGGCATGGTCTAAATGTACCATATAACCGTTCATTTGTTAAAACATAGTCAAGTTGCTCTGAACTGCTTTGCAGCCGTGGAGTCATCCTTCACTAAAATGTTTTTCGAAAAGCAATAAAGCCACTTTGGTAAAACCGCTCACACTTTTTGCGATTGCTCAAGTTAATAAATCATTGTTGCGCTGCATTGCACCCACTTTAATTTCGTTTTCTTTGGTAACTACATTTTAAAACTTCTTCTACCAAACGTAGCTCTTTTCAGGACGCATTGCTAGAGTTGCCCGTGTGCCACAAGAGCGTCCCCAGCCAGTGGAGAAGGCTGGTAAATCGAGAAGCGAAGAACAAGAAGAAGACCGACGGGAAACTGATATAGACAGTCAAGAGAGGCGAGCACCGAGAAGAAGAAGACCAAACGAAGAGGTGGAAGAAGATATGGGAGCAGATAGGCGCCCGCGAATGCCCTTGCCCCCAAGAACAGTAGGTTCCATATGTGTCAAAATGAAACCGCACATTTTTTAGATCCGTAATGTTCGCGGTGGTCGTGGTGCACCCCGAGCTGGTTTCAATAGGACAAACATTCAGACACGGTAAGAATCAAAAGAAAAAATATAAGGAATGAACGTCAATAACTATTATAAGAAGTATCCCAATGATGCGAAGACATCCTCTTCTAGGAAAGAACCGAGCAAGAATTGCAGAAAGCAATAAACCTTAAATATCTATACAAGTTACTGAAAATATAGTGTGTTCTTGTTAAGTATAACTTTCAAAGCCCTTTGAAAGGATATTGCGAGAGCACATAAAATTGTCAAGTTTTGAAACTCTTCTACCATTTTCTTCTACAAATGCAACTATTTCACCATTTATTCCATTGTATTAACAGCCAACATCTATTTGATATTTCCCCGGTATTTTTCAGAGAGCGCCGTTTCGATGACCGTGAACGTGATCGCGAACCAAGACAGGATTACGGTAGAGATAACATTCGCTACGAGAGGCGAAATTATCGAGAAGAAACCGATCAGCGAAGAGAAGAAAGAGAATTCGAGAACCACAGGCGAGGCGTCATGCGAGGAGCCATTAGGGGTAGGAAATCCAGGGGTGGCAAAAGTGGGGCCGGCCTGGCTCCGATTTCATACTTTACAAAAATACAAATGTTGAGAATAAAGGCGAAAAGTGTTTTCCACTACTTGGGTATTCGAACTATACAAGAAAATAACATTACCTGTATTAATCACAAATATAGATTTTTTTTAAATGTTGGAAAATATGAACCGTAGCTGCAAAGTAGAGCCGAAGCGGTCCGGCCCGTCTTACCCCTGTCGATAACACTTATCAGATATCGCCTTACTTATGGTTAGATGAAGCTGACCCGAAAAAAGCACACATAATCAAATCCACAATATCTCGTTGTGTGACTATAACAGTTAAAAACTTATTCCGCCCACTGCATTTGCTTCCTAAGATTCAATTTTGCTAGGTAAGCTACTTTTATTTATATAAGGTTTTGCAGGTGCCCCTTCTGCTCCTTCCCGTGCGTACCAGAACAACCGAGGCGATTACAGAGGCTCAAGTGAAGCACAACCGCCAAGGAACAATTATAATGCCTATCCACCACAAAGAGGTAACTAAAAGAGAAGTAAACTAAGAAAATACCTTAGCTATCACAGACACATAAACATCAAAGAAGTACCATATTAATGAGTCCTAATGAAAATTAAAGAATTTAAAGAAAAAAACCCAAGGTTCAGGAAACACCACAATAACTTCAGGATCATATCAAAATGGCGCCGGCTACGTAGGGCGAGGAACTTCGTATGGCAGAGGAACTTCATATGGCAGAGGAGCTTCATCAAGAGGAACACTCCGAGGAAATGGTGGTAACTACTACAGAGGCGGCCCACAAACGAACAGACGCCCCCCTTCAGACAGGTTTGACCAGGAAAAAAAGTTAAATCATAGATAATTTTTCAAACGAAAATCATAATTTATTCTATAAATCAGGAAGCTTTAGTTTAGGGTTGTAAATCACCAGGGGTGACAAAGGGCCGTTTTCAAAATTTTCCGTTACCTTCCTGTGCCGGTCCGTTCGTCCTCGTGGGTTCCCATTATTTTGAATACGGGCAAACCATTTTCACAATTTTACGTTCTTTCATCAATTTGCGTCTGGTACAGGGTAGCGGATGGTCGGCCAGTTTCTATGGCCGTGGCGGGCGGGGCAGAATTTTTGGCCATGGCCGGCCATAAATCTATTGGAATCGAGCCAAAATAATTAATCTGCGTTTTTTAACACTTTGTAGTTGGAATAAGGGTGCACATGAGTGTTGGATGGCTAGATCATAGTACCTCTCCAAAAAACCCGGGTATCCTAGAAAAAAATACCGGATTTGAATAAATAAAGCCTACAAAAAAGCGTTTTTTGCTTTATGAAAAAGTCTATTTTCACAATGATGGTGAAAATATATAGAAAAAATACGTTTTTAAGTAAAATTCTACCAAAAAATTAAGACTAAAAGCAACATTTCGTGTTTATTCACTTGACCATGGTCAGTTGCATTTTGCGGATCGTCCATTTCGGGCTTGCCGGATACGGGTCTCTGAAATTTTTCACCATGGATCAGGATACGAATCAGGATCTCGCCAAAAAGTGCCGTATCTCATGCCGGATCCGAATCCATATCTATATCCGCACGGCCCTGATCCCTTGTAGTAAACGGATATTATCATGTTCATGGGGCAAATGAATAGGTAGATAGGTAACCCCCTACTATGTTTTCTGTGTAGCCAAATGGTTTAGCTTACAATATTGGCCCCCAGTTATGGAATCTATTATTTATTCAACGTTTAGTTAAGATTATATAGCCACTATCTTGGGGACCAAGGTATCCAGGGGACCAAAAAAATCCCAAATTTCCAAAAAGTGTTGCAGCAAAAGTAATTTATTCCAAAAATTGTCCTATTTTTATTAGGCTTAGGCACCCATGCCACTCTTGTTTAACTTTAGCCACCCATTCTGTGTAACCTTTACTTCAGGTTTTTTGAAATTTTTCATCCTTTCGGTCCACCAGATACGTTGGTCCCCCTTGTTCCCACGAATACTTTGGTCCCCAAGATAATGGGCCAGATTATACAGCCTTTTCAATCCCCGTAATCTTGCTTAAAGGTTGACGGACCCTTATTCATATTAATAGTCTTAGATAATGTGTTCTACTTGTAAAAACACAACATTGTATAACACGATAGTAGACAGAAGTAGATCTGGTCTCAACAAAACACAATATCATAGTCCGATTCAGCATTAGATCGGGCACAGTTCGACTAGATAATTTCAATAAGCTGAGAAAAGTGATGTCAGTTTTGGGCAGTTACTACATCAAAATGAAACCTATATGGTCTACTTCTCATCGGACCTGATAGGAAAAAATAAATCCGTTTACTTCAACAACAAAAGAAAAAAGATTATGAACCTTCAAAATTAAAGTACTGCGGGGAGTACTGCGGGGCCGACGACAATTTTAACGAGCCGGCCCGGCCCGGATATTTTGAAAATTCTGACTTGAGAACACCGAAGTACTGCTACCTTTCCAATTCAAGAATACCCCGAGATATTAATATAAAACCCTCCTCAGCGATTTGATAACGATTTTGGGAACTAATCATTAAAATATTCAGATATCCACCCAACAATTTGCATGGTTCGATGTCCAGTAATGGACCCAGGCCACCTCGTCAACCAACGGACGCAGTGTATTTTGACCCCGGGCTGCAGGTAAGTCACTGAAATCCCTCTCCAAAAGCTAAAACTATATATTTAGAGAAATGCACTACCCCCCGCGCCGAGAAACAAGAATATCCTAGAAATTGTGCCACCCAGTTAATCTATCATTATAAACTTGTTACGGTATATACAATTGTTTGTTTTTCCAAAGGGGGAATAAAATTTATTAAGAATGACGTTCGAACTTTTATTACTTTATTTCACCCTTCAATTGCGGATCTGATATGATGTAAACTAAGACATTAACTTGAATAAATTATTTATTTTACCTATGAAAAAAATATTTTACAATCCATACTTCTCAATTAGCTTCTCGACAAGAGCAATGTAGGCTTTCTTGGCGTCGTCAGAAGAAGTTCCTGAAGGAGATAAAAGTAAAGATGTAAACAATTAATCGCTAACCTTTCTTTCCATCCCAAGCGGACCATTTGGCCTTACCCTTCAGATCAAACATTCCAGGTTTATCTGTGTTGTTGTCTCCAACGGTTCCCTAAACAGTTCAATGTAACTAGGCATTGATAATTTCCAACAATACCTGCTTGAAGTAAGCATACAGCTCGAGTAGTTCATCATTCGATGGAGATGTCTTCAGAGATTTGACTTTGAGGGCTGCGTCGTCGAACTAAAAATATGAATGTTGAACAGGATAAATAATGATATAATACTAATATTAATAAAATTGCAATTCACTACTGCGAATCTGAATGATTAGCATAGATAAATACAAGAAGTACTCACGGTCAATGACATTCTGTTTAGCTCTTGCAGAGAAATAAAGTGGCCTGAAAATATTGAGACTTATGAATGCTTGGCACGATGCAAAAAAGATAAGATAAGACACAAGATTGATAAATGAAAAAAACAGCTTATTGATTGTAAAAATATGATATTAGCAGACACACTCTGCAGTGTCCATTCTTATATAAGTTGTTAGACTACCACGAGATTTTCTAGTTTTCCCACAAGCGAGTGGGAGCTGCTTTATCATTTTCAGTGAACTCGACTGAAAGTGTACTTTTGTGAAACCATTATTAGCAATAAAATATATAATATGAAAACAACACAGTACCCGAGCCAAGTTAAGGCTAATGCAACGTATAGAAGACTACAAATGATATAAAATATTCATTTCAGAAATGGCAAAATAATAGTTTAACAAAAAGTACCCGTTTAAATAAACCTGTAAAAACGAAGCGCAAAACCGATATGCAAAAAATGTACAAAAAATAACTATTCCTTGAAAAGTGCAGCGATAACTCGCTTATCAGTCTTCTGGTAAAGATCCCTGCACTGTGCTTCTACTTCTTCACTAGGTAGTTTACCTAATTGAGAAGACATACGCTAAACAGGTGAATAAGAAAACTACATCAGAGAAAATTACCAACCTTTCGAAATCGCAAATAGTCTCTCTCGTTCTCATCGGCATCATTCATTATCTCCTTATCCTGAAATAATAACAATACGTGGAACTTTAAAGTATGGGACACTTAGAAAGTCATCAGCTCATACATACCATCGCATGCACTTTAGCCTGAAGCTTAGAATACGCAGCTTCGGCTTTGGCACGGGCTTCTTCAGCATATAGCTTGTGCTGTTCCATCATACCAGGTTGGGAAAGTCCAAGGTTATTGAGAGATATAACATATTCCATTAACTAAAGAAAAAAATGATGAGCCGAGAGTACAATGCTGACCTCTTTGGACCAATTGTTATACAAATCACGCAGTTCCACTTTGTTGAGCGTATCGAAAGACATCTAAAATCAGAGCTAGATAACTACTATTTGTGTGCAACCTTAATTTCTTCCTCGGATACATTAGGACATCGTTTCTTCATTTCTTCTGCGTAATGTGCTCGGATAGTAACCGCGGGAAAAAGAGGATAATCAGGACATAATTCAACTGATTTAGGAATATTGAGTGTATTAACTACAGTAGCAATAATAACACCTATAACATTTTTATATGTTAGTACACCTGATTGTAAACAAACCAACGGGAAGTAAGTGCATGATAGACATTGAATACGAGCAGATTACCATAAGGTCATTCCAAAACTGAGTAAATTGAGTGTACATGTCCATTTGACATCCCTGAAGTAGTTTCTTTTAATTACGAAGATTTAGTGGCTAACTTCACGGATCAGTAATTGACGGAATTGGTCGATGTTAAGCTCCAGCTGTGATCTATCGAATGTTTCAGACATACCCTACAAGGAGAAATTATTAATTAAATTTTTCTTTTAAATACCTTGCAATGGCTCATTATATCCTTGAGATCAATGCCACAGCGAATGTTTCGCTGATGAAGAAGTTTCTCCACTTCTTTCTTGAAAGTTTGATATACATCACTGTGAGTAAAGGAATACTCAGTTTCGGGTAGGCTGGGAGAGGTGGTGTTAGATGTCATTGCCGTGAGTATAAGCTACCAATTTACCTACAAAATCTTTTGTTAACCAATTAATTGCTATTAGTTATTTACTCCTTCTGTTGCGTTTGAAAATACACAGAAGGAGAGACGCAGACGCGGGTCGCCGTAAACAACGGACACAAGTAACACATACTTTTCTTCCAATAAATTTGTCACAGCAATTTATTTTTTTATAAAATATGTCCCGTTCAAAGCCGTATTACCATTGTCAAAAAAAATATATTTATTAAACCATTCCATAATCAAAAAATATATTTTGCTACCCTGAGCTTACAAGAGACTAAGCGGTTACCGCTTTCCTCATGATTGATCTACACAGCGCGGGTATTTTAGGTGCTCTTTGAGTTGTTTCTCTCGAGTCGGTTCCGGCTGTTTTTGTGTGCTTTCTTTATTGTAAAAGGTTGTAATGAAACTTAGAAATTGCAGATATGGTTGTAAAAGGTAATCACCAGAAAGGGAAACCTGTTGCTACGAGTGAACAGATTCGTATGGCTCAACTCACTCTCGAAGGTAAATCTACAGATGATGGATCTGGAGACATTCAGAAGCTCATCAAAAGGGTAATTTCAATTCATACTGCTAGTTGTAATGTATTATCTCTTTCAGGTAATAGAGATGACCAGTTGCTCCCATGCACAAGCGGAATTAGCTCTATATGATAATGATAACGATCTCGGAGCTGCTGTGGACTATATTTTGGAGAATGCTGCTCAAATTGATTGCTGGACAGAACAGAAAAGCAAGAAAGAAAAAAAGAAAGATGAAGAAAAGGTATCAACCAGCAGAGGCCAGTCTGCCTTCCGTGGTCGCGGAGGTTCGTATGCCGATCGTGGTGGCCGCGGTAGAGGAGCAGGTATAATTATTTTTTTTACTCATTTAGTAAATATTACTTAGGTGGACAGACTAGAGGCACTGCTCGCAACGTTGTGTCAACAGCCCCAAATGCTGTTCAATCTGCCTCTTCGGGAAGAGGTTGGAGAGGCGCACACTCTTCAGCTGATTCAATAAGACCGGTTGCAGATGTATCCAGAACTGTTGAACAAGAGAGTGAAGATGTAAATAACGATTGGGTAGTGTATACAACGTTTACTTGAATAACTGTTTATATTCTAGAAAAATGGACCTTTGGAGTTCAAACAATCATCCACTGCTGCTCAATCTAATGATGTTCACGAGATCTCCGTACCCAGCAGTAGTTCGGCTACAGCTTATGAACCAGCACCTCCAGTTTCCGGTCCTATTTCATTTGCTGCCGTTGCCGCAGCTGCTGTTCGCAAGGAGCAAATGAAGAAAGAACCTGTAGTGCCGACTCCCGCTCCAGTTCAAGTGGTCCCAACTCCATCTGAGGTTGTTGCGGAGGAGCCAGCTGAAGTACCTGCTACGAGCGATGAACCAGAAGCAGATGCTGAAGAATCTTTCAATGAATCGTACGTTTATATATATATATATTTGTTAACTTTTATTTACAGAATCCATACTGCAGTCGACATCGAAGAAGATAATGCGTCTGTTAAAGAGGAAACATCGGTCTCTGTGGATTCTCCATTGCAAGTGAGTTGCTCTTTATTTAAACGACAGTAGTTGCTTGCCGATTTAATTGGTCCTTTGCTGATGCTTCGTCTATTTAGGCTAATACATCATGGACGAATCATCTGAAAAGTGAACTTGGCATTGGTTTGGACGTCCAGACACAATCGTATTCGTCGGTTCCAGTGCAATCGCTTGCTCCAGAGCCAGGTATTTATTATTATTTCAATCCATTATTACATTCAATTTAGCAGGCGTTGAATTTGCAACTGAAACTGTTGCAACTGGCTTGGTGGATTATCACTTTGGTTTTGTCGACATCCCATCAGCACCATTGGATGCACCTGCTCCTGAGGTTCCCAGTCCTCCTGTGACGGCTTTGGAACCGTTATTCAACCCTACAAGGCATGCTTCGAATCCCATTCCTCAAAATAAATCTGAGGTATTATTTGGTTTAAACAAATTTTTATAATCTTTGTATTGCAGGTGGAACGAAGTAACGCTAACAATGGTGATTTCTCAAAAGTATCTCCACCAGTGCAATCATTCAGTCACGGAAACAGATCTCTTGGATATGGTGATACTTCATCTATCTCCTACAATCCATCGTCTACTGAACGGCTCCCGAAAGGCGGTCATCATCAGCAACAAGCGCCACAGCAGCCTCAGCACCAACAACAGATATTTGCTCCACAGATGCCATATTCATTCCCATATATGAATATGTATAGCCCAGTGACAGGAGTCCGACCAGATGACCCGTACTCTTCGGCACTTATGCAGTATCCCTTTGGTGTCAATATGGATCTCGCAACAATGATGCCTGGATCAAACCCCTTGGGCCAATCTGCTACTAGTCAGCAAATGCCTACAAGTCATCATCGCACTGATTCTCACAACATGGATAGTTTGAAGTATCAACCTCAGGCCAACCGTGAACAAAGTCAACAACCTTCCAATGTTGCTCCACCACCTGGTTTCGCCAACCCAACGTCATTTATGCCTCATCAGCCCGCGCTCTCCTCGATGTTTATGCAACAGCCGTATGCCCACCATCCATATTCATTTATGATGCCCAATGTTGGAAATGCTGGACGCCAGATGTACTCACAAGAAGACGAAAGGAAAACATACGACAAAATGGGTGGCGCCAAACAAGCACAGGCCACACCACCGCCTCACTATCAATCGCATGGAGGAGGATACCTCAGTGGAATGAATAAGAAGCAGCAATATACGTGGAACAATTGACCGGTTTTGAAATGTTCTCTCCATGTTTCATGTTAATAAAATCCCATTTCTATGATTTCTTTTGTTCTTTGCTTGGTTTGATTCCGGGTTAGGTGTTTGTGACGGGATATAATATGTCAATGTGGGGGATTTAGTATGGCTGCTCCTCCTGTTGCCCTAGTAGTTGGTGCAACATCAACTCTCGGGAAAGCTGTCGTTCGTCGTTTGGCATTTGCTGGATATAATGTAGCCGCTGCTGATCTCTGTCCCGATGCCACTGGTAAAGTTGCTTCAGATAACAAAAAGGTTTCTAAAGGAAGTGTATTTTCCTCTTAGTGTGATGTTAAGGTTGGTGGTCGTGTTCAGGCCTTCTCTCTGAAAGTGGATCTTGCGGAGCATAGAAAGGAATTGGTGGAAAGGGTCTGCTCTCAAATAATTTCACCAACAATACATTTTAAAGGTTTTCAACGAA
The DNA here is from genome assembly GCA_034691345.1 of Phasmarhabditis papillosa. Lineage (NCBI taxonomy): Eukaryota > Metazoa > Nematoda > Chromadorea > Rhabditida > Rhabditidae > Pellioditis > Pellioditis papillosa. The sequence continues at coordinate 4,318 of JAQGAV010000795.1, read as the reverse complement.
CTCGGTGGACTAGACTCTGTAATTGTCGTCCCACCCAAGAACACTACACGTGGAGATATACTTTGTAATAGTGGAATTGACTTCGATAGTGTTAGCCCATTTTGTATACTGTGTGATCCGTCTTTTAGGTTATGGGAACGTATCTTACTATTCCATTCAGAATGGCCCAGGCATCCATGCCGATGTTGTCAAAGTCAAAGTAACTTGTTTGTTGTGGTACTATTTTATTTATTTTTATAGAAATGGCAGTATTTTATTCTTCACTTCGGCAGCAGGTTATGCCCCGCAGGTTGATGGCGGCTTGTACTCGGTTGCCTCGACGTCAGTGCTCGGCCTAACCAAAGCTCTTGCCCAGAGCGCCGCTAAACAAAATGTTCGCGTAAACTGTGTTGTGACAGGAATGGTAAGAAGCTCGTTTTGTATGCCAGTGAAATTACACTTCAGATGGAAGGTGATGGGTCGGGTGCTGTTTGGGATGAGCCCAGCGGCGATGAAGCAGAAAATCTGCGACAGGGATTACAGGCAATGATTCCTGTAGGACGCATAGGAAGACCTTCAGACGCTGCTTCATTATCAGAATTTTTGATTTCCGACCGTGCAAGGTATTTATTTTCTTTCTATATTTTAAATATATTTTTGATTCAGGTATATCACGGGTGAAAATTGCTTAGTCAGCGGAGGAGTTTCATTCCGACTCTAGTTTTATGTTGTCTCCAATAGATTTAGTTATTGTTTTAGAAGTAAATTGTTTTGTTTTAATTATTAATTGCTTTGTTTCACAGTTAATAACGTTTTATATAAATGTGTTGATGTTTTATGCTATATTTTATTGTTATCACAGTGGAATGAATTCGCCAGTTGTGCGAATGGCCAGAAGACTACTGTCTTCTAGAATTACAAACGGTGAATATGGTATAAGGAGGGAGCAGCTGTTATATCAGGCGTTACGTTCAACAGGCCGCATTGGTTAGTGCAGTTCTGGTTTTGTACTCAATGTCGTGGTTTAGATAAGCCTATTGTAATTTTACAGAAGGGATCAAGAAGGTCTTACATAGCCCCTGATGTTCCGCATCAATTCCGACAGTGTAGTCATTTTCGGTACGGGTTGATTACTATTGTGTTATGCTTGCATCTTTATAGTTATACGACTGGGCTTGGTTCTCTGCCTGATTGCTACTATTTGACGTTTTACGCTCAGGGGCGTGGTAAAGCAAAAAACATTCTGTTCCATAATCCTAGAACACCACATGAGGAATTATGGGAGGGAAAGTTTCCAAGCGAAGCGGAACTGGAACAGACTGCTCGTTTTGACGATATAATTTCGCCTAATCAATTAGGGCAGGTATCATTGCCAATTTTTCTATATTCACATTTGCTCTCTTCAGATTCTCTCTAAAATGTATTCAACCGGCTGTACACTATTTGTTGAAGAGTCAGATTGGGCTAATCATTCTGCGGAGCTTGAAGTGATTAGATCATTTCCTCAACGTCAGAGTGTAAATTTTTTTGTTGGTTTTGTTTGAAATTGTTGTTCAACTATTGTTGGTTGTAGATTAATCAGCTACGCTTGATTAAATCCGAATCTGAACTGGAGGCAATGCAAGATGTATGTTCCATTGGAGCCCAGGTCTATCAAACGTCGGTCAAAAAATGATAACAATAATTTTAGATGATGGCATCATCAATATACCAGAGTAAAGGTCTGCACTCGGAATCCACTCTTGTCGGTCTTCTGGAATTTGAAGCAAGAAGGTTATTTTAGTTATATTCTTATCTAAGAAAAATGATGTAGGCGTGGTGCAGAAACGTTGGCCTATCCTCCTGTTATAGCTGGTGGAAATCGAGCTAATACCATACATTACCTAGAAGCAAACAGACAACTTAATGCGGAGTACGTTTATTTCTCCAAGGTGACACACATCATTAAATTTAGGGATTGTGTTTTGGTTGATGCTGGATGTGATCTGAATGGATATGTATCAGATATAACCCGATGCTGGCCTGTGTCTGGAAAATTCACCACAGTTCAAAGAGAACTATACGAAGCTCTCAGAGATGTTCATGAAAAATTGCTTGAATTTGCTCATATTTCTGAAAAGGTTTATATTTGCATTAGTTTGCATTTGCACATGCAGGAAGTTTCAGATCAAGCTGAGTCAAATATATTCGAAGATGATTGAGTTGATAGCAGCAAACATGCTAGAAATTGGTCTAATCCCAAAATCTGATAACGCGAGATTAATTTTAAAGGCAAGTTGATATGTTTGCACGCCTAATGTGTATGTTTAGAAGGCGGAAGAGCTGTGTCCACATCATGTTAGCCATTATCTAGGTATGGATGTTCATGATTGTCCAACAGTTTCCCGTGATATTGATTTGGTCAGCGGAGTTGTCTTCACTGTAGAACCAGGTATGCTAGATGTATGGTTCGTTTAACTCATCTAATACTCTAGGTGTATACGTTCCATTGGGATCAGACTTTCCTGTGGAGTTCCAGGGAATTGGTTTTCGAATCGAAGACGACATTGTGAAAACTACGGAGGGAATTGAAGTCCTTTCTTCCCTTGTTCCAAGGTCAGCAGATGAACTAGAATATCTTTTAAATTATCAGTAGGTTAATCATTAGGCAGTGTTGTTTTTTTGTGCCATTGGTAGCTAATTTCTCTCAACCTATGTTGTAATTGTTGTCTAGTCTTTCAAGTTTAGGTTTTATATTGATCAAATTTAAAATAAATATTTTGTACCCTGTACCAATTCGATTGTTGCTCCGTTGGTGGAACAAATCATTAATGCATTAGAAGATAATAAATTTTTCTTCGGGGTTTTCCTCTCGAAAGATTGTTTAGAATATGGGCAAAACTCTGGTTTGGGCTGGATTGGCCTCCAGAAATAACGAAACAACCGGCCAAAAGGGTGTCCAGGTGAAGTTTAGCTCTGATTTGGGTTTGAAATATGGGTTCCAGTATATATTCAACATCGGTACAGAAGTACTACTTTCGATCTTGCTTTCCTGTAAGCCTGTTTTAAGCTAAATGAAGGAGCGGTAGAATTAGGAATTGTTTTATGGTTCATAAATTATAGTTCATCAGTAATATATTTACTTGCTCACGGGTTACAGTATATATAACTGGGAGTATTTAAATTTTTATTTGCGTAATCAGTAAGCATCAGACAGCTTCATTGTGAACTGTGGATCATCGGGTATTTTCTAACAGGCACCTTATTTTTTCACATGGCGTCTTTTATATATTGATAACATAATTGTGTATAAAATACTCTATTTCCTATATCGTCTTCTATGTCGGATACCTTTGTAAATGTTGAACATAGTGACTTGGAGGATATTCTAATCCGTTTCGTTGAAAAATGCGAGTCTGTAATCGCCGAAATCATACGGCTTACCGACTTTATTCCCGCCGAATTTGTTCTACCCGAAAACTCGAAATACAATCGTCTTATTATTGATTTCCATTATTTTGCTAGATCTGATGAATTCGAAAAGGAATTTGCAGCACTTGAGGTATGTAAGAAACGTAAATATTACAAAACACATGTTCATTAGAGCTTACAAGAAGAAGTTTATGATAAGTTTGGTGAGGTTCTCAAAAGGTTCGAGCTGCTATTTCAAGTTGTGGCTGAACTATTGCTAAATTTTGTCAGGTAAGTATTGATTTATTCTATACGATTTGTGTTTGCGTCCCTGTATATTGGATAGCATCTTCATATCATAGCGGAGTGAATCGAGATCCAGATCCGGATCGCTGTTGTGATCGATCGGGCACTTATCGAAAAGATCCGTATCTGTAGGAGAAAACGGAGAGCCGCCAGCACTGCTTGTCATGCTACTACTTCTAATCTATCACTATTGAAAACTATTTATCGCTTTTTTATTATAGGAAATAAAACGGCATAATTTGAATATTACTATATTTTGGTGTAATGCGAAGCGCAGCAATGTTCCCGGAAGAATGCTTATTTGTCCAAGCTTAATTAAATTGGTTCAATACTCCATAATGCCACAGTTTTCGTTCCCAGGATTAAATTATGTCTATACAATCACTCCAGAAGTTATAAACTCCCTTTTATTGCTTCCAGCTATTCCGAACAGACCGTTTCGGTAGGACTAACGTCTTCGATGGACGTTTTACGAGAGCTGGAAGTTGAATCCCTGTACTCCATAGCCAAGGTTATACTGCATTTCGACAGACTCATTGCCGGTCCAGTAAGAGAACGATTATTTGTAGCGGTTTATAGAAACAGGTAGGGCCAACTGTAATTAGGAGCTTGTATATACAATGACTCTGATCATAAGTTTCTG
>JAQGAV010000794.1:0-26768 GCA_034691345.1 Phasmarhabditis papillosa | reverse complement strand
GTGTTATTTGCTGTAATAAGTTGTCAAAAAATGTCATTTTCTGTCAAAAATAATAACAAAAAGCAAACCCGGGCCGGGCCGGCCCGGGCCGGCCCGAAGCATTTTATACCACCGCGATTTAAATATTCATATCGCGTACAGTCTAGTGTTTTTAACGGACTATAGAAGGTATTTCGAATTTCGAAAACAGAACTAATCTCCTTTCTCAATAAACATTAAATTTTTTGTAATAACCGTCGCAAGATCAAATTTTGGGTATTCCACGGCATCTAAGTTTAGCTCCGATCAGCTGGTTCGACAATTATTATCTATAACCTCACAATGTATTCTCATGATTTAATATAAATAACACCGCTCCTCTTAAATAGCATTGCGGATTAATTAAATTGAATAACATCGCGTCTTTTTCTTTCTTTTCATACATAAAAAACTTCTTTCAAAAGAGAAAACAGTTTTCTTGTACGAAACGGGCGCGCTATTTCATTTCAATCCGCGAGATTCACTTTGGATTGCAGAAGAATTTCACTATTTTTAAAGAAATTAAAATGTTTACAAAAAATATAATAGCCGCTTTGCTTTTAATCTAACTACTTATAATCTTATTCTTTTACTTATAATCTGTATAAATAACTAGCTTTCAGCACAGTATCCTGTGGAGCTGCGGTGTTAAAAATGGAAAGAAAATCGGTGGATCGGAGCCTCCTCTGTTTTTTGACGCCGCCTCTCTGGATAAAACTGTGTTGGAAACAATTAACTTCGTGGTGAGAAGCGGTAAAAATTGTTCCTATAGCTTCCGCCTTCTCGAATAACGGCGAGTTATACTTTTGTTTTTTGATCCTTTGGAAAAGTATAATCCATTAGTTTTGAAGCCTATTTTATAGAGTCTTTTAATTGTATTGCTCTGATTTTTATCAATCATAGTTCCATTATATATAGTCTGTTTCTAAACCTAGACTGCACGCGCCGCTGTGAGAATTTATCTCGCGGTGATGTAAAATGTTGCCTCAAAATTGGCTGGCCTTTCCTCTCTTCTGGGAAGAGAACGATTGAAGGGAATATCTGGGACCATCCTATTTCCCAACGGTGTGATGTTGCTACTTTGTTATGAAAAAAAGATGAAAAATTGTACTTCTCTTTATTAATGAAAAATAATTATTAGATTAACTTTTGATGGTGTATTGAATGCAAAAAGCCCTTTTTTTAATAGCTTCATTACGAATCGAGTTATCGTGTTATCAAAACCAGTTCGGAAACTTTCGGTTCGGAAAGGGCCAGTTCTGTTTCGGCCTGTTCGGAAACAGGAGTTAGGGAACGGGATCCCGTCCATATTACACTACTAACCGCACTCTAGGTTTTGAATCTGGAGACTTACACAAAGCAGAAGAACCATCTAGAACTGAAATGTTTTGCAATTATCTTCAAAATAGTTCTATTTGCGCCATTTCTGTTTTCTAGCAAAATTGTACATCACTGCTGAATAAATACTCACAGCGCGTTCAGTCTACAGTTCAATTACACCTTTTTTAACCTTCTTCATGGGTTTATTGGAATTCTTGAACTTTATCTATTAGAAATAATTTGAATCTATTTATTTTCTCAGGATGAAATTGCTTTTTCTATTATTTTCCTTTTGTTTAACTACGTTTTGTCTTCATGAAGGAACAGTTTGTGAATGTCCGAAGCCAGCGCCATGTCCAGGTAAGAAGCTACAACATATTTTATAGTCTGTATCAATATAGTCACCGCCGAGAGTAATAATGGAGTGTCACTTGCGTGTTTATAGGATTTTTAACACCGCAAATGCAGGCAAATTGCACGCGCGTACTTGCAAAGTACAATATTGAAAGGAGAGTTGCCGCCAGATGCTGGCGCGGTGCTCGCAAAATGGAGCTCACACGAGCGCCGAATTCTTTACACTCCATCATTACTCTTGGCGCTGACTATAGCTAGTTTTCCAGAGCAGTAACCCGGGGTGCAGCGGTGTTATATAACAATGAATGTACTTTTGAAGAAAACGCTCCCAATCCACCGATTTTCCGTTCAAGTTTATAAAACTCGGCTGCCTCCTAGAATACTTCGTACGCAATCTAGTTTTTGATACAAACTACATAAAGCACTTCAATATACATTTTGGTTTATAGTTCGATCAATAAAGGGTCTGACCACTTACAAATAAGGTTGATTTTCCATGCCCCAACACTTAGCCCCAAACTTTTCAATGGGTTACTGTAGCTGCGTATCTATTCGCCCATTGTCATACTTTACAACATTGTCTTTGTTACTAAATGGTCAAAGAACCTTGTTACTTTCATCGTTCATATTTCTTTTTTGCCACGGCTATTGTTCAATTTCTCTTCTCGAATCTATAAAATACGCAGCGCACCGGCGTAAAAAGTGTGCTGCTGGCGCAATAGAAATTCGTGTCTGAGTGAACTTTTTGTACCCGATGCCGTCGAGAGATAAAAGAAACTACGAAGGATTAAGGCTTAGAAAGGGTCGAGAAAGAAACTTATTCAGCCTTAATTGGGGTCAAACTTGATATTCTAGACAAGATTTTAAGAGAAAAAGTTTACTACAAACTGTATATCGTAGTGTATAATATAGTTTGAATCAAGAGATGGGTTTCCAGTATCCTGTGACCGTTGTATAGAACGCCAGGGTGGGTGCCCGGGCAGTATTTAGCCTGCCCGGGCAATAATTCTCAACTGCTCGGGCACCCACTCAGGCGTTTCTATACTACGTTCCCTGGAGGAGCAGTGGTGTTATATACTTTGATTGGAATATATCTTCTTGAGTATATTAACACCGCACAGGAAACCTAACTGTTGAAACAGACTATAATCAAGATGATATATGAAGAAATAATAATAAAAATTAACCATAATTACAAAAACTATATATTATTTCTTTTTAGTTATAAAATGTCCTATTCGAAGTTGTGCCCCTAGCCTTGTATTCTCACAGCAAATGCACTCTACGGCCGCTAGAGTTAGGAGACTTAGGAATATTAAACAGGTTTATAAATATGACACCATAGCCTAGTGATTAGAAAGCCAACCTCTTTATATGTGAAAAACAGAGCTCTGGGTTCAATCCCTCTCCCCCATATCAATAAAGATTTGCATCCCGTGGAATATAGTATTTATAAGCTATGATTCCACTGATGCAAGCTAACAGAAAACCAGATTACTTGAAACAAAGCGCTATGCCATATATTCATTGCTGCTAATACATTTACAATAACCATTTCACTTAGAAACCTCTCTATTACAAATATCTTCAGATATCTTCTGATTCCCTACCGACGGATACAAGTCTGCTGAGAAAAGTCACCCTTGCTCCACTAAAGCCAATAATGTAAGTGTTTATATTTAGACTAAAGAAAAATATAGATAGACTAGATAAAATAAGAAATGGTAGTGGCAAATAATGACCCAGTGATTTATGTACCACTGCGGGCCACTCACTATACTAGTGGACATAGAGAATTTGCTCTTGCTGTTGCGGAGTCGAATCGAGTCCACCGAAGAGCACCGCTTGAGCCAGCCAACCCGAGAATCTTTGCTTCACAGTGGAGCCAAAGATCCCGAAGAATTTGAAACCGCAAAATCAAAATTTATAGATCTGCTTTGTCTAAGTACCTATTTTAATTTACATTTTAGTGAACGTCCTTTTATTTTACCTAAGCGGCATGCCGTTCGTGTTTCTTCTATTGTAGAAGACTATCCAACAGAAGAAGAATTAAAGGAACTAGACCGACTCCCCGTGGTAAAAACTAGTCAAGAAGGTAGGGTTTGAAAAGAACACGAGTTTTATAGGATGCATCGTGCGGTGTTATAAAGGCTTTCAGAAATAGCTTAATTTTCATTGAAAGTAGAAGTTCTTGGTATGATTAGAAGCGCAATTTATTGCTTGTTACTTGAATAATATCACGGCATCTTTTGGCGATGGTTCGATTTCTTAAAACCCAAATACGTAATTGCGAAAGCCCTCGTTTAACACCGCACCTTGCATCCTTTTTCTTGCTACAGACTATATAACTTATCGAGTTAGAGACAGTTAGATATTCTGGGAGAGAGATGGCAGCTCAGCTCGGTTAACGGTGCGCCCCGTTGGGCTTTGCATGTCTTAACACCGGTGTCATGCTTGAGTCAAAGCGGAGCTAATCACAGACACCTTCTCATTCTCAAACGAGCCGAGCCGAGCATCTACTCTGAGACTTATGGTCTAAGATGAGCGTTGTTTTGTTTAAAGCAGACTCCGTAATACTACAGGTTTCTTTCAAGAAAAGAAGATATTGGGTTCTATGTGAACATCTGCGTTGCAGTTTAAACACAAATCTACCTTTGTAACACAGTTTATAAAGAATTATCATCTTTTAAAAGCTTAATGTTAGTTCATTCCAGTGAAGTTATGCTAGACTTGTCAGTGTTGAGCCCATTTTAACCCAACGGTGCGCACCGGCAGCGTGATATGAACATAATCTAAGGGATTTTGTCTAATTTATTAGTTTTCAGTCCACCAAAGTTTGGAGTTATCGACCACCCAAAGTGATGTTAAGATCATAACTTCTACAGTACCTTCAATAGAAATAAAGCCAGTTGTATCTACCATTCCATCAGCAACAATACCAAATAAGAAGAAAAGAAAACATAGAAAAACAACAACAACTACAGTGAGTTTACAAAAAATGCAAACTATAGGCAATGCAGGGAGTGGGGCCTTCTGGAAACTGCCCAATTCAAAAATTTGGTTCCGGGCCAGCCGGAGAAATTCCAACCATCAATTCGAATGAAACAATGTGGCAATAAATTCGGCAACAGGCATCGCTGGTTCAAAACAAAAAGGGTGTATCAGATGAGGGTGCAACAATATGCTCCACATAGATGTATCACGAGCTATGTGGAGCAGCGGTGTTACGTAAAAATATTTACAGAAAAAGGATTTTATTTTATTCCGATATCAATATTTGGATCGCAGCATTAGTGGATATATGACGGAGCGTTCTGTCCTTCTATGAAATCGTCAAAGTTCTATTTGATTGCATCATACATCCCACGGTTGCTCAATCCGGCTTGGGACGGGGGAGGGATCGAACCCACAGCCTCTCATCCTAACGGATTCGTAGACCAAATCACTAACCATTAGGCTATGTAAAAACATATATGTACTTTTAAAGAAAAGGCTCCCAAACTCCCTATTTTCTATTAATTTTTATTCGAAACCGCTGCTTCTTTACTCTATTTGTACTGGAAACTTAGTTCTTGCTATAGACTACTCTGGTTAGCTTCTGAGACGAGACAGTTCACTTTAACTTGCAATGAGCTGGCCTCCTAGCAAATAGCTAATGGTTTTATTTCAAATTTAACTTAAAAAATCTTTTCTCCAATAAGTTCAAGCAATTATTTTATTTGTTTAAATTTAAGACAGAAGAACGAACTACTGTTTCCACAACAGAAAAGACGGAAACTGCAGCCGAGGTATATTTAATATGTTGTTGTTCTCTGTATAGTCGATTTCATAAACAAAGAGGCCGTGTTAAGATATATATTTTTGTATGCGCCTGTTCTTCCAGCAGAACACCAGCAATTTGCCTTCATAGAACCATCCACCTCTAGTTTATAAGGCGAAGCTTCAAACCACGGGTCATTCTAGACAGGATAACTTTTGTATTGCTCTATATTGTCTTTATATATTTCTCTGAAAAAAACTGTGTAATTAGGCTGAACAACCTTCTACTACAACAGAAGTAACAACTACCGAGGCTGCCTCCACGACAACTAGACCTCCACCAGCAGTTACTATAAATGACTCTACTGAGATAAAGGAAGACGATGTGCAGGAGGAGCAGAGTACGGTAGTTTAGATACAGATAGAAATGGAGAATACTATGGACCCACCTCAAGTGGCCTGATGCTCTTTTTTACACTACTCATAACCACATTAGTTTGTCGCTTAGTTAAAAAGTAACAATGCACTGGCAGTTTGCCCTGCTCTTTTTGAAAAATTATCAATATTATAAGAAAAACTCAATAAGCAGCGAACCTAGCGTTGGCCAAAAGATGCGCATCGGTGCCTAGCTGAGCCGAGCTGCCCGTCTCACGTGCCTCATTTTAGCAACTGCGTCGACTACAATTATAATTACAACCGACTCAACTACTTCTGCTTCTACTGCAGAATCCACCCCATCGACGTCCACTAGCATGCCACAAGTAGGTGAACAAAATTGTTATTTTATTGCGCAGGGTGTGATATTGTTCTGGCATAGTTCCAAATACATACTGTTCAAGAGTAAAAAGGTCACATCTCTGCGTATTTTATTGAGAAAAATGTGTATTTAGAGGATTAAATTCGCCGAATTTTAAAGCGAAGAGTTGTAAAATGATCCTTTTAAATTCTTAATTAATTAATTAATTAATTAAATAAAGCCTTTTTCCGTTTTATTTCGATTGTATTTTATGTAACGTACCAGGCAAGCGCGGACTAGCTGAACTTCCAGCAAAACAAATTTTGGCTCTGACTTACCGAAATTTATTTCAGACGAGTTCTCCACAGGACCTAAAAGGCCTCGACTCGATTGTAGCTGATGTTAGTTTACCACATATGAAGAGAGAAAATAACAGTACTAATGGTTAGTTAAATATATCAACAGACGGAGGAAAGGGGCCCGCTCTTTATATGAGATCTTTAAAAAATGTTCAAAGGAGGTTTAGATTGGGACGGTCCGGCCCAGTCTGTTTTCAAAATTCTCGACTCGGTTAGCCATATCCATATTTGTTTCAGATGTTCCTGTTGTGTCTGCTGGCTACAAGACAAATCCACAATTTGCTCCAGAAGAAGTGAATGTGGAAGACGAGAAATGTAATGATGAAGAACTATTGAAACTGCTTATTGAGGTAGGAAACGGTAGCGTTATGAATTATGCAAGGCTATAAGCCAACGGGACAGAGCCAATTCAAAGGGTGAAATCTTGATGCTCAGAACTTGGCTTATTTTGTTAAGAAATTCATGTTAATATATATAACATTGGAAAGCCAATCGCTCAATCTGTGCAACTGAGTTTTTCTAATGATTTAGTTAAGGTTTTCCACAGAAAAATGAATTTTAAATTGAGAGCTCAGTCCTTTAACGCCACTGTCTCCGTTGCGATCCGGGTGTGCATGACATAAAAACTTATAGTTAGGCAGGGGTAAGAATGCTTATTATGGTTTTGCAATCATATTACAGTTTCATTGGGGTGGGAATGCTCGGCCCGAATTATGGGCACAAGGCCAATTTCCAAATTCTCAGGTTATCTTCAACAGAAACGTTTAAGATCATACAAATTTTGGCTTTTTGACAAAAAGTTTGACAAAAATATGTTTGAATAGTTTAATAAACATCGCCATCTCTAAAAATAAATACGGTCCCCTAAATTCCCACGTCTACTACTGGATAGGGGGACCTTAAGTTATCCAAAGGGGCCCTTCGAACGGCTATGCCAGCTGCGCCCGCTATGTTCAGCTATTCTAGATAACTGATTTTTACCGAATATTAATTCAGTAACCTCCTTCCAGGCTATGCAAATCGACGACAGTAACGGTTCAAAACGTGCGATTGGCGCACTTTTATCATCGGGTCAGACTAAATTCACAACGGGGCAGGTTTCTGTAATGTGTACCCAGCACCAAATGGCATTCCGGCTAGTTGCTAGAAAATATTGTCAGCTAACTGCCGGTAGCGCCACTTGTATTGCATTTATGTTGTAAATTTATGTTAATATAGTTTGTTTCAAAAGCTATGTTTACAGTATCTGTAGAGCAACGATGTTATATAAAAATGAATGAAACACCGTCTTTTACTATGATATTGCACTGGAAACCTAGCTCTTGATACTGACCAGGGCTCGGAAAAAGCCGGCTGACCCGTTTCTCGAATTTCCGGCCCGCACCGGCCGATTTCCCAAAAAATTGGACCAGGCTCGTGAAATTTCTAGCCCTGATACAGACTATAAATTATTTAAACAATACCACTTAGCAGAGTTATATTTAACGACCTATTTTTCATTCATTAAGAAAAATCAAGTGCCGTCGCCAAGTACCCTATTTATATAGTCTGTACCAATAGCTAGATTTCGAGGGCAGTATCCTGGGTCGTAACGGTGTCATATACAAATGAGTGTACTTTTGAAGAAATGGCTCCCAATCCATCCATTTTTATTGAATTTTTTTGTCACGGCTGCTTCCCAGATGCTGCGCTGCAAACCCAGTTCTTGATAGAGACTATACATTATTTATATTGTTTTTATTGTGAATAATGTCTATACCAATACAAATTTATTTATATTCATAGAATACAAAGAATCTCAGGCTAATAAATATATTTATTATATAATTGTCTAGAAGTGTGTTCTTCACATGTAAGTGAGAGTGTTTTCTAAAATGGAATGATATATAATCGAATGTTCTTTTTTAGGAAAAGAAAGATAACAAAACTTATAAAAAAGATTATATTTTGATTATAGGAGTGAACAACTCATAAAAGTGAGATATGATATGAACCGGAAGAACCTCGAAGCGGGGTTCTCAAACGGGCCGGCCCGGAAATTTCAAAAATCTCGACCCGAATTTTGAGAACCCCGGGCACAAGCTAATTTATGTTAGAGTCAGTTTAGGACCTAGTACCATAGTTCTAACGTAGAATCCTATGAAGCAGCGTTGTTATATACAATTAAATGAAAGCCTTTTCATCAAAAATACATTCATTTTAGTATAACACCGCCTCTCTCGAGGATAATGCGCTTGAAACCTAGCTTATGGTATAGACTATAAATCAAATATAACTTCAGAAACGGAATAATCTCGAAAATAACTTTGATTTATACACAAATAGCTTGTACACCAATATGTACATAAAAATGATATACACATTATTCTTAATCAATACATAATATATTCCGTTCGAAAACACAAACTTTTGATTATTTAACCCGTTTTTCTAGACAACAGTTTACGAACGGACTATATTTATTAATGTTACATATGTATTAGCTTAATTATAATACTAAATTATAATAAAGTAAGAGTTCTAAGTGAATCTGATGGTTTCATCTCTAACAAAACCTCGGTACCGGAGTTAAAAGCTATCTTAGTGGCTCCGTCTAGTACTAAATATCCTTTAGAACATTTAGATTTAAGATGAATCTTCCGTGCGAAACCCTTTACAGGCATTCTCTTGAATGTACGATTGAAGATAGGCTCGCGGATGGTGTAAGCAAAATCTAAAAAAAATGTTATAGATAATATTAATATTAGAGAATAAGAATTGTTTTTGTTTCTTCTTTGAGATTATACTATAGTTAGATGTCTAGTTCGTATCAAGAGCTCGTTCCAGGGCAGTATCATGTGGTCGTAGTATTGAAACCCCCGGGTGGCTGCCCGAGCAGTTAGAATTGTTGCCATGGCAGGCTAAAAACTGCCCGGACAACCACTCGGGCGTTTCTATATTACGGGCACAGGGGACAGCGTTGTTGTGAAAAATGAATGAAAAGCGGTGGATTGGGAGCTTTTTCTTCAAAAGAACAAGTATTTTATTTGACACGGCTGCTCCCAAGGATACTGCGCTGAACACCTAGCTTCTGACATTTCAGCTTCAGCTAAATTCTTTCTTAGCTCAAAGAAGAGTTCAGGAACAATATTTCGAGAAAAAAACCGATATTTTGGATCTAGCATTGATTTCTTTTCTTTACTGTAGCAATTTTCCTTATTATTTGTTGCTTGAACCTACTTGGATGATCTTGTTCAAAAGGAATCTTCTCATTCATCCTGTTGGCTATCTTCTGTGCTAATTGTTTTCTATTGCCCGGTACATCTATTCCCATTGATATCATTGTTTCTATTATAGAAGAAACACTATGTTCCTCCATACGGTTTACTCCCAAATACCTAAAATAAAACGTTATATAGTCTACCGCGAGAATAATAATCAAGTGTTAAAAAAGAATCACGTTGAAAATGGCTCTGAGTATTCGAAAACCGAAAATATACGCAAAATTTCCTTAAAATACGCAAGTAACACTTCATTATTCAACTTGAATCAGACTATATGAAAAATTGGAAATTCCAATTCCAGTACAGTAGCTTTTGTTTTGCCTTTTATAAGAATTATTGAAATGAAATTAAACAGGGTTCGGAAAAAAGATTGTTTGAATTTTCCGCCTTTCATCGGGCGTAACAGCAGTTTTTGGTGCGTCGGCCCGGACCAGCCCGGGCTGGGGATAGCGCGGCTCAGAAATGAGTTGTATAAAAAGAAAACCGAGAACAGCAAATAAGCGGTATAGGTTGAACAAAGCAATCTTGAATTTATGTTTATAATTTTATTGTTTAACTAACCAGCTGGTACTGCCAGTTCCAGTTGCCACAATAAGGCCACTGCTCTTCTGTTTTACCATTGGACTGTCATCTATGGCTATCTCGTAGGTGGAGACCTAAAGAGAGTGAATAGAATGATTAAACGTAATCAATAATTTCTCAAACACAAATATATCTTTAGTCTTATTGCTACAATCTGTATAATGATCTTACGCGCAGTCTTCGGGGGACCAGCGGTGTTACATAAAAAGGAATAAAAAATCGGTTGATTTAGAGTCTTTTCTCAAGACGTGGATTATTTTTATATACACCGCTGCTGCACAGAATACTACGATTAGGAACCTAGCTCTTGAAACAGACTATAGCTCGTATCACTTTAAGGTATTCATTTCTAAACAGATATTTCACACTAGTGCTGAAATTTGAACGTCCCGGACAAAAAAGTTATTTACGGGTGTGCTAACAATAAGTGGCTTCTTTTTCTAGGCACCGTACCTTGGCAGTCTCGTCTTCTCCAACAAAGACTTCATTAGTTGCTAGAACACACGAACTTTCAGGTTGTTGTTTCTCATTAAGTACAGTAACTCTTACGCGACTACGGTAACTCCATCTAAACATCCTATTTATTTTCAAGGACTAAACAATAAAACCCACTTGAATTTGCCAGCGACAATTCTTTCGATGAGGTCAGGTGGCGGGTTTTTTCCTCCAATACAAAGATGGCCTTCTGATCTGAAATGAAAACGAATAGTATCGGTTAGAATATTAGAGCAGTTTTTATCAATGAGCAGTACGGCAAATTGATATTTGTGGAGAAATACAGATGGTTTTAGAATTCTCGGTCAAAACATGAAATTAATTTAACTTTTTAAGAAACTTCCAGAGAAGATGATTTTTAAAATAAACCTATTATAGTCTTTATACAGAGCAGAGTCGTGCACATCATTGGTGTTAAATGAAAATGAATGGAAAATCGGTGGATTAGAAGTCTTTTGTTAAAAATTACAGTAGTTATATTAAACACCGTTGATCTACAGAACACCGCGCTGAAAACCTAGCCCATACTATATTTTCCCACTTACCCCACAGGATCGCTATTGATGCCTATTACCGGCGTGTTGTCCTTAATTGCCGCAGCCGCAGCCAAGAAGGTTCCGTCTCCGCCGACGGCGATTATAATGTCAGCCCAGCCGGCCAAAGAAGCCAGTTCCTCGCGAGTAGCAACGCGGGCGGTCACTCCACAGTCCTGCAGTTTCCCTTCGACTTTGGTCACAAATTCCTTCTGCAGTCGGTCAGCTGATATCATTTTATGTACATTTTCGCCGTTACCGCGCAACAAATCGGATAGTTCTTGTTCCGAAATACCCTGAAAGAGGGGGAATTAGATACGGTAATGGAGAATAGGCTTGTAAAGACAGGCAAAAAACATGCCGTTTACAAGAACTTCGAATTCTACCATTTCTGAATTACAGAAGACCGTGAAGTATTTTTCAGATTCCATAGCAAGAGCTAGCTAGATGTTTTTACCACAATAAACTAGAGGAGCAGCAGTGTTTGAAATGTGAAGTATGTGCACTAGGATTCCAGCTGAGTATCTTAGGAGCAGCGGTTTTGAATAAAAAAATGGAAAACTCGGTGGAACTTTTCTTCAGAAGTACTCTCATTTCCCTTTAACGCCCGCCGCCTCTCTCCAGGATACTGCGATAGAATCCTAGCTCCTAATACAGACTGCAGTATAGTTAGTCTTTTCTTCATAATAATAATTTCTAATTTTCTTACCTTATTAGTCTGTTTTTCCCAGTCCCATCTGGTTGTTTTAGGCAGGATGACGGCCCTTCTGATACACTAAACAAGCCTTTTGTAAAGGACTGTCTCGTCTAGAATGGATCTACCGTATGATTCCAGTAATTAGATGGGCAGGCAGTCTCCGCGGTAAGAGCCAAAGCACAGGCACAACCCATTGCAACCGTCTCCATCTGAAATTACATTATTGGCTCAGTACCAAGTAAAAAAATATGTTTCTCATTTTAGGATCGGATGACCAAATATATCCTCGGATACTTTGATTGCTTGGAATCCGGATACTAACAAACTTGGTACCTTACATAGAGCTAGTATTCCAGCGCAGTATCATGGGGGAGCAACGGTGTTATGTAAAATGATTGGAGGATTAAGAGCCCTTTCTTCAAAGGTACATTCATTAGATATAAAACCGCCGTTCTCCAGAATACTGCGCTGAAGTCTATCTTTTGATACAGACTATATATAGATTCTTGAAGCGACTTACCTTCGAAGTTGATGGAATTGATGCCTCTTCTTTACTTTCAGAAGGGAACCGGGCACTGACGATAGCCATTACCTAGAATAAAATAAATATAAGTTATTATTAATTAATAAAAAGATTACATTGTTATTCATAAAGTTATTCAATATCCAAAATTAAAAATTTAGTCGCAATTGTAACACAAATACATAGATAAACATAGAACCAAGTTTGAAAGACAGCAAAACTTATAGAGTCTGTTTTAAAACTTGGACTACATTGCGCCGGCCTTACTCGATACGCGGTGTTGTAAAATGTTATTCAAAAGGGTCTGAAATGACAAGTTAGAAGCGTTATGCCGTCTAGTCCATGGTTTAAAAGAAATTGAAAACTCTTATATAGTCGACGGATGGGATGAATCGTTTGCAGGGGTGTGCGGTATAATTTAGAAGGATCGCGGAAATCAAAAGAAAATATACAAGTAAACGATATAATTGTGCGTTCGCATTATAATATATAGACCTTTAAACTACATGAGATTTGTCTGTAGACTATAACTCCCATTATTAAAGTCAGTAAAACTATGATTCAGTAAAAAACATATATTTCTTCTTCGACAATTTAAAATTAATCATAAAATAAATAAAGGTCTTGCTAAATATGCGTTGTTAGGGGGCAAATCAGGCCAGCGGCATGATGCTATCAAGAAAAGACTTTAGATAAGGAAAGAAACAGATAGATCACAAAATAGAGCATAGTTTTTAAAAGGAATAAGAAATATAATTAAGTTAAATAACTTTATAACTATGTAATTTTGTATAAAAACATACAAAGCAATAGATCCTCTCCGAATTTAAGTCTGAGACTTATTTTGTACCCTAGAAACTACATTAAAAACTACAAAACTATTTTTTCTAAGTTCGTTGTATGATATTTTTGTTTTCTAATTGATTTTTATTTGCAAAAGATTGTTTGATTGTTACAAGCTTTTATAAAACACTTAAATAACTGTATGGATATTTCGAGGAGTACTGTTTGGGATGACTACATCTTCAAATCTGAATAAATATATGAAATTATTCAAGTTACTATAGTTCATATCAAGACCTAGGTTTCCAGCGCGGTATCATAAACTATGCGCAGTGTTATATAAAATGAATATAAAATCGGTCGACGTGGTGCGTCTTATCCAAAAGTACATTCAGTTTTGCATAACACGGCGCCCCGCTCGTGATACCGCGCTGAAAAAAAAAACATATATAAAAAAATCAGACCAAAATATACAACCGTACAATTGTTGTGCAAACTGTAAAATGACCGCACACGATCTTTATGTTTTCGTGGCGAGACGGCTCTTTTATACAGTAAACTTAAGTTTGTTTGTTCAAAAACAAATTCCGTATATATAGGAAATGGGGAATTTGCTTCGATGCGTAGGCGTTTCTTTCAATGGAATTAACGCCGCTACCGCGCGGCGCCTATTATATCAAACGCGCAGGAATTCCAAGCGGGTCGGCGCAAAAACGCGTGGTTGGCGTCTACAATAATATTATTTCAGTTTACTTTTGTTGTATTTATATACACATGTAAAGTCATATAAAGTATAAGAGCATAAATCATTTTTGATGAAAAATGATGGCATTTTACTGTGTGATCGGTCGATCAGTTTTGGTCAGAGAAGTATTCTGGCCCCGCCTAGACCACGCCCCTTTTATAAAAGATGGACTGATCGGACTAGAATAGAGAGCGATATTGATTATTAGCTAGAGAAGGCGAGAGAGAACTTGATTTTGAAAGAGACGCAGACAAGGGGGGCGACGCGGTGCAAAAACGGAAAATTTCAATGAAAATAGAGGAAAAAAGAGGAAAAATAAGTAGGAATGAGGGTCTATGAGGGCAGAAAACTCATAATAAAGAATCTATGCTAATATATTATTATTATTATTATTATTTGAGAGGGCAAGATATGTCCTTCGTTTGTCAGGAAAGAGCGAGCGCAGTATTTTCTTAGCAGGTGTGATACAATGAAATTAGACTACGTTTTTAAAGTAGACCGGTATTTCCATAAACAATTTAAAAACTCCAGTTAAGATAACACCTCATTCTAAACATATATTAAAACAGCAGGCATGGAGTACTAAAGGACTGGAACTTTGGAGGTCAAGCTGGGCCGGCAGGATAACCAGCTCTGAAGGGTATTCGTCACGTGGCAGCAAAAGTTTAAGTACGGGTCTGCCAGGGCTTACAATTTTGAAAAAATTAGTTTCTCACATTCCACCATGAGTTGCTCAATCATCACTGCTAAAAAAACGCGCATTTCCCCGGTAAGAGAAAAAAATCCTAAAATGTCTATTAAATACCCCGCCGGCGGGTGTAAACCAGTCGTACGCATTCACGTAACAAGCTAATAGCCACAGACTGGCAGAATGACGAGAGACTTCCGGAAGATTATAAACAAGAATTACAGGGCTAAAATACACATAAACCCAATGGAAAACAAAAGTGATGGGGGAAAATGCAGTACGGGCTTTAGCTAGTTTAGTTCATTTGAGAAGTCTGTATTAAGAATTAGGTATCCAGCACAGTGTCCTGGGGAGTGGCGGTGTTATAAAAAAATTAATGGTAAATCTGTAGATTGGAAGCCATTTCTTCAGTAGTGCATTCATTTATATATACCACAGCTTCTCTACAGGATTAAGGACTGAACACCTGGTTCTTGCTCTCGAGATACAATTCTGCTAACTAAAAACCGTTGCATCCAACTATAGTTCACCTAAAAGCCTAAGCTTCCAGCGCGGTATCACGAGCGGGTTTATAAAAAATGTAAAATCGGTCGACGTAGTGCGTTTTCTCCAAAACTACATTCATTTTTATAACACGGAGCCCAGCTCGTGATACCGCGCTAGAATCCTAGGTCTTGAGTTAGACTATACAAACATTTGAACTCATGTTTGAAATAACCATTGAGTAAATGAACGAACAGTTTCACAGTATTCAAATTTTAAAGTGGTGGTATGAGAAAGTTGGTCAGTATCTTAAGATGCAGCGGTGTTGTATAAAAATGAATGAAAACTCTATTGATGGTAGCCTCTCATTCCAAAGGGCAGTCCTTTAAATCTGACACCGCTTCTCTAAAGGATACTGCAATGGTAATATAGCTCTTGTAGCAGGTTAGAAATAATAGCCCGGACTAAAAAAGTCCTCTAGTTCCTTGTTTATTCTCTCTTACTACAGTACTTTCTAAAACAGACTAGACTATACTATATTTCTTTGTTTTTATCCATTAACAACTGGTATTTTTAAGTAGAAAAGACAGACTTTAATAATGCGAATTAACTGTCAAACAGTACATTATTACAACAATATTACAGGAAAAATTGAGCAATGTTTTCGGTATAAGGAACTGCGTTAGGATTGAAGGAATACGCTATACAAGTATGTAGTTTTAACGGAATTATGGATATATTTTCTGTATCAAGCGCTAAATTCACAGCTCAATAGCTTGGACAGGTGCGGTGTTAAATATAATGAATATAGTTTGTAAGCAAAGGCTCACCGATTTTCGATTCATTTTGTATAAGACCGCTGCTTCTGAGGATGCTGCGATAGAAATCTAGGTCTCTCAAAAGACTATAAATGATGAAGTAGGCTTTGCTCTCAGTTCAGAAGCAACATATAATTCAGTTAAAATTATCGTCAAAAGAACATGTCGTCCATACAAATTCATTTTCTTAGATATGCCTCCAAAATCCTTTAGCTCTAAAGTTTTTGGTTTCTCCGAGTTCGTGAGAAAATGTTCCTCTAAGGCGATGGATGATGACAAATGGAAAAAGAAAGAATTGTCAGCACACAAAATAGAATAAAATACACAACGCGACGAATATTAAATAAAACGCCGTTGTTTTTAAAGCAATTTAGTTAACAAACAGGAAAATAAACAAGTTCATTATGTATTTAACAACAAAAACATTGAAAACAAGCTGGACAAATGGTTTTTTTTCAAAATTTAATCCTACTGTATTCTAGTATAGGTTTCAAATGAAACAAAATGAAGTATAAAATGACTCAGACAAATTGTTGGTCGCAAAAACGCGGCAAAAATGTGCTATTAGCCAAAAAATTGGCAGCAACTGGTGAGTCCAGCTGGAACCACAATGGTTGCTTAGTAAAGAGAGAGCAGAGGGGGCAATTTCGCAATACCAAACACCAATGACAAAGAAAAGAGAATCTTTGTTCTTAGATACTGGAAGAAGGTGACGGGATGTGAAATTTATAGTTTACTTTTATGTTTTAAGAGCTATATAGTCGGCATCAAGAGCTAGCTTACCTTCGTAGTACCATTTGGAGCGACGGTGTTATATAAAGATTAGTGTACTTTTCAACAAAATGCTCCCTATTCATTGATTTTACGTTTATAGTTAAATAACTTTCAAACGTAGATATTTTTAATAAAGACTGAAAAGGACGTATCTTCTGTGTATTTTATCAGAAAGTTGCGTATTAAACAAACTTTGTATAGAAAAGTATTGCGAAATGGTTCTTGAAATGTTTTGACACTGCTTGGTTGGAACTATATATAGTCAGCGCCAAGAGTAACGATGGAGTGTAAGAATTCAACGCTTGTCTGAGCCTCTGTTGCGAGCACGTGCCAGCATCTGGCGGCTACTCTCCGTTCAATATTGTACTTTGCTAGTACTTCGCGTGCAATTTGCCTGCAGGTGCGGTGTTAAAACCCTATAAATACGCAAATGACACTCCATTGTTACTCTCGGCGCTGACTATAATTGAAGATTATAACTAGAGATGTATATAAAGGTCCATTATTTTAAGTTGGGATACTGCAGACCAAGCTCGGGTCAGCATGCTTAGCTGATTTAAACTTTATTTAAAATTATTATATAAATACGGTCAAAAGACATCAAACCACTAGACCTTTGCGTTTTGCTGATAGGAATATTTTTTGCAAATATGGTGCGATCACAGTTGGTCTGATTTCGATGTCCAAATTTACAAGAATAGAAAAAAAAATTATATTATATCTTTATATTTCGCAATCTGACTAATATATTGTTTATTTTGTTCTAAAAACAGTCAACTTGTCAGCGAATATTTATTAAAATCATAAAACTGCGGGGGTAATTCCTGCATGAGAAATTGTAAAAACACTTTATTAATGGGAATTCATTGAAATAGAATAAAAATCAACGATGAATATTCAAATATAGTTCATTGAGATATATATATATATATATATATATATATATATATATATATATATATATATAGGTTTATTACACAGACTGGGGTGCGCCGTGCCAAGCAGGGCCAAATAGAAAACATCGGGTCCGGCCCGATTTTTGTGACAAATTCAATCCTGAAGTGTGGAAAGATGTGGATTTTGCTGCAAAGTTGGCTGTTATGTAGACATAGTGGTGGAAACTTTAAGGGCCGATCCGGGCCCATTTTTCTAGACTCGCCCTGCGGCAAAGTCCGAACACACCCGGGCGAGCACGCGTAGGTCCGAAGTATGGTTCGTCAGTTTTTTTTTGAGGAAAATTGTTATATTATGTTTGATTTCCTTCAAAAATAGAATGGCTATCCGCCTTTGATATATATCGCCCGCTGCACCAAAATCGCCATTGCCTATAATCGGTTGTTGCGTATTATATTTCCTGCACCCGCAGGTATTTTCTAACACCGCGTCGACAGCAAAGAACAATTATTGCGTATATCTGAAAAGCAATGACGAAATGTACACACAATTGGTTACTTTAGGAGTAATTTGAAACTTTTTTGGTGGAATTCGAGCATGCCGAATGTTAAAGGTTACAGTCAGATCTTTTTGTTAATGTATAATAGAATAAGAAAGTTTTCTCCCGGAAAAGTGCATATTTTTGTGATTTATTAGATTCTGTATCATTTGGCCCAGTTGTTAGAAGCTTTGCCTTATAAACTAGAAGTCGATGGTTCGAATCCCCCCGAAGAAAGAATTCATGCAAGTTTGTTCTGATTCGCCGCCCCCACTCCCTGGGTAATGTGCAATAAAGTCCCACTTCCTATGGTTCCCTCGTCTCACTTCTTCGCTACAAACAAATATGATCTATTGTTTTGTAAGTTGAACAATTAAAAAATTAACTAGACTAGAGTATATGGTGGTAATGGCTAAAATCCAACGCACACATAAAGCCAAACCTGTAAACGGTCAGGCCCCGCCCCATTGTGAATATATACTAGTGGAAATGGGGAAAGTGTGTCTGAAAATTTGAATGTCCGGTATCTACCGTGAGAGATTTCAAAAAGTTCTTGCCCGAGATCCAGCTCAGGTCGTAAGTTCACTATGCGAAACAACTATTTTATTCTTCTCAAGCTTAGATTCGAATATAATAAACCTGTTTACTTAAATTGTTTCTGTCCTTTTTGTATTTTCCTTCTAAATCACACACATAACTGAATTTGCATACTAATAAGACTATTACATTCAACCATAAATGCATGTCGCAGCAATATTTTTCGTATTACAATTGTTTCAGAAATGTCTTGATCATAGTAAAATCGCAGTGTCGGAAGAGGATCGATGCTATATGAAAATTAATTTTAAATCGGTGGATCGGGACCATTTCCTTCAAAAGCACCTTCATTTTTATATAACATCGCTGCTTCTAGGGAATAGTGTGGAGTTTAGGTATGGATTTTAGAAAGATACCGGTATAGACAAAACTTGTTTATAGTGGTATACCGCGTATCTTTATTAGACTTAACAATAACGATGTACATGACACAACAAAGAAACCAAGGGAAAATCTGTCAGAAGTGCGCGCTGGTGCAAAAAAGACACACAGAATCTGTACAGAATACTACAGAATTCCATGGACAAATACAGAGCAAGTTGTGCCCCGTCGTCTTCTTTGAATAAACTCTGTCGTGCTCTGTATTTTCCTTGCAGAGTTAGCAAACCCTGCGTTAAGATGTTATTATGTTTATATATTGTAAGAGCTATAGTTCATAAGAATAATAAGACTGCAGTGCGCGGTGTTGTGTAAGGTTTGGAAAATCGCTTGTTCTGTGGCAAAATTGAGAAACCATTGCATGGTTTGAAGTTCAATTTTTTGTTAGTTGTGTGGTCTTTTGTTTGTTATAGAGTTTAGTATATTGATTTAATATCATAAATAAAGCATGTTGGATGTTTTTCCACCCTTCTGACTGTGTTTAAAATAACAAACAAACTTTTCTGCAAGGCTAAATTATACAACAATAATATATTAAAATAAACCCAAATAGTGCAGAATTATGCACACTCCGCTCCTCACAGAAAGAAAACAAGTGAGAACGCAGGGGTAGCAATGGGCCTGGCCGTGGTCAAAATTTTTCGGTCGGGCCTGGTCCGTGAAATTACCATTTCTGAAGGCAATAATTGACTTCGGTACGGCCCAAGCCGACTTGTGGTGAGAATTTCTGCTGCCGAACTGTCCTCACCTCGTCCCTGGCTGGAGCCTGTCAGAGAAATACCAACCCCTGGAATTTTCTACTTCTAAGCTGACAGTTGGCTAAAAATATGCTTGACTGACCTTGGAACGCTTGTTATTGATAATGGTGGATTAATAGGCAGCTGCATTGACGAAGATCGGATTAGAACCACTCTGTTCTTGACAATATTTGCCAACTAGATTGCGACTAGAAGGTGAATTTCTTTTTATATAGCGATGAGCTCTGCTTATATTAACCATATCTAAATAGGCTTTATCTTCAACAATTCGTTTACAACAGCCTATAAAATCAGAATTGTCTAAGTTTTTACAATTTCCTAAGATTTTCTTACTAAACATCGTATCTGCTAGAGCTTCTTTTCGTTCATTGAAAATAAAATCAGATTAGTTGCCTTAACCAACAAAAATATCGGGATTTATAAACTTGCTTTTTAAAGCAAGTTTATAAATAAAAATAAAAAACTTGCTTTTTAAATTTAAAAACTAATATTTAGATAAATTTAACTTAATTTGCGCTCTCGCAGATAAACCTTATCATATGGTAACCAAACATTAGATCCAATAGGAGCTTAAACTGTGGTATTCGAGTATTATTGCACAGATAATATTAACAGGAGAGACATGAAATGCGGCACAACAGTGTTCTGCGTAGGTAGATGGACAGTGGGCATTGCTCAGCTTCGTGCGTCAATAAACCACAGATTTCGCATTCGTAGGTCTTCTTCTTAACAGTGTCCTTATTGAACTTAACATCTCGATAAAAGAAAGGTCCAGGGCACGAAGTATCTGTTCTAGGAACCACAGGCCATAAATCCTCAGGAACTTTCTTCTCGTTAGGACGAGTAGGGTTCCGAGGCCACTTTCTGGTCTCCGTAGCTATGATAGCTAATGGGTCTCCTCGATCTAGCCTAATGAAGACGACTTCTTGTGTAGCTGCATCTGGGTGATTCCCAAGTGATACGAAATCTTGATTTGGTCTTTGGACCCGATCGATCACATCGGCAATGATGTGTGTTGCTGTCCCGATCCACTGTCCGCTAGCTGCGTATTGACCGTCGCGATCCGAAGATCTCTTGATCTTATTACCCTCCATGGTAACTACTGATCTACGCTTTTCGTACAGTGAAATCAGATTCTGATTGTTGGCTCGGTAGACCCGCGGTAGCCTAATCGGATCGTAGATAATCCTTCGGCGTGGTTTGCGAACTGTATAAGATCTCGAACTCGATTCCTGAGGCCTGGACCTGGAAGAGTTGCTGATCTCATAGACTCTGCGTGACGAGGAGTAATCCCGAGCTGGCCTTGGATACGAGATTTCATAAGTTCTCGTACCACTAGGACCGGCTTCAGAATCTTTTTGAAGTCGAACCGGAGCTGTTCTGGATGGTCTTTCTTCAGGAACCACGAAACATCTTGACGAAGTTGTAGCTCTTTCAGCACCTCGTCTATTAGACTGGTCCCGAAATCTTGAAGCTGTTGGTTGTCTGATCTCGACCTGATGGCTGCTTCTCCAGGATTCATCTTGTTGCTGCGGCTGGTCATCATAGCCATATTGATCCAACATATCGTTCCTTATTGAACTCTCCGGTTGCTGGCTCGATCGTTCAGAGCTATATGGAGGTATAGCTCCTGGTCTCGAATTAGGATTTCTGCGCTCTAGGCTGATCTTTTTAACTCGACGGAATTCTTCGAGATCTTCTTGATAGCTGGTAGTTGCTTGTGCACTTCTATCTTGATTAGCAATAAATGCCATAGCTTGTCTGCAAGGCTCCATTTCCTGAGCCCGAACTTGTTGTTCCCGTCTAGAAACTTGGGCTTGTTGTTCCTCCAACTTCTGCATTCTTTCTTGAACGACCTCCATATCAGCCATCAGTTGTTCTTGGTAGTCCATCTCGAACGTTTCTTCATCCGAGATGTCTTCCTCCTCTATCTCGGTATCATCAACCACGTAGTATCGACCAGGTTGGTTCTTGGATTTGCGAAGTTCCGTGATACCTTTTCTTTCCAGAAATCTCCTTGACTGCTGACGATGCCTTCGAGCTTTCTTTTCTACTTTCTTCCACAGCTTTAGGCTTTCTCTCATGGCTGCTCTGCTTTCTGGATCGTCTCTCTGTGCGTCGACGATCTGGCGGAGTTCTTGGTTGAGAACTCTATTTTCCTCTTGCTGCTTCGGAGGTTTGGCGATACGTCTAGCTTGAGTCGGAGGTGAGCGAGGATCGCTTCTCTGACTGTCCCGGGATTCATGGTGTCTTCTTGGAGATCTATGACCTTGATAGTCCGATCTTCTGCTGGTATGCAGCCCAGTTACGCGTCTCTCCAACCTATTACGACCTAAATCGTTTTCGGGCTGAGAGCCGTTTCCTTCCTTGCTAGTGCTTGGTTGGCCATCTGGTTTCGATTTGCTGCTTGATCCGAATCTTCTGGAGTCAAGACGTGATACAAGTTGCTTTGCTTCAGACCTTTGCCCCTGGCTAATACGGCTTTGGTCCGAAGTAGCCACTTGCTTTATTGCATCCTGATATGTTTCTTCCTCCTCCAGATCTATCCTTGGTTCCTCCTCATAGTCCAGTACATCTTCTTCGAGTTCTTCAGGTACGAGCCTCCTTGGTTCCACTGGTTGCTTCTCGACATCAGTCATTTCGACATCTTGTGTTGCTGGTACCTCGGAGATATTGGCTTGATTGGCTAAAGCTGCGCTCAACTCTGCTTCAGCAGGCCAGTTGATTGTTCCAGGATCTGCTGTGAGCAAATCCGTTCTGACGGTTGATCCCGATCCAGCTATTTGCTCGTTATCTTTAGACTTTGAGGGTCCAAAGCAGCAAATATTGCAGTGAACTGAGGGTATTCTGCAGCAAGTTCTTCTGGTGTTGGCCTGAAGGTTTCCTGAATTGCTGCTTCGTCTGTTAGCTGGTTCTGATCTTCTGGTTCTCCAGCTGATCCCCATCCCGTGATGAACATCTGATATCGATCCCAGTCTTCTTGAACAAATCTTCTCCGAATAGTGAAAAAGAATACTTCATCTGAGAGAGGTATGATTCGGGGTACGGAGATACTGACGTCCCTAGCTCCTTGCTGCAGAGCCTCACCATTAGTCCACTGGGTGCTCGCAGCCGGACCTAAGATTGTATTGTCGTGAGCTCTTACTGGTTGTCGATCATCTGGTTGAGGAGTTCTCCAGTATTGAGGAGCTGCAAATCCTTGTTTATCGATCATCGTGCTGGTGAAATACTCCCAATCCTCTTTATGAAGTAGAGGCTCAAGAAATTTCATGATCTTCTTAGCTTTCAAAAACTTTTCGCACAGTTTCTGAGTTTGCTTCTCTTCGAATCGAACATCGCAGGTAACTTCGTTGTGGTTTTGGCATAGTTCAGCACAGAACCTGCATTTGGCCACAGCTTCATCTACGATCTGCCCGATCTTCTCCAATTCCATGGACTCATCTAATGACCCTTGTGCCACAAACCCTCTTACGTGGTCTGTGGTGGGATCATTATATCTGCTTTCTCCGTTGGCTGGCTCTTCCATCAGTGTTGCGATTTCACTGGGTTCGACCAGAGTGGTCATGCCAGTAAGGAAATCCTCTTCACTTTCATTTGTGGGCGTTTCTGAAAATAAATAACATTAGCATCCATTCACCTTTCAATTAAATCCAGAAACATTCTCAATCCCAAGGGGTGCGCGCTTGGTACTTGCTGAACTGTGATTCAAGATGAACATGAGGTACATTGCTGAATGATATCCATTCTTTTCGACTGCTCCACTTCTTTCTTCAATGTTGGTTTATCCACAACATATTCTTCTCCAAGTGACCCTTCCGTAGGTCCTTGGTCTTCTGGATCATAGGGCCTGGCTTTCTATATATAACCATATTCCTCCGCCACTATGTCTGCAAAGCTTCTATCTTGCCTTGCTTGCAGTTATCTTCGGAAATTACGATCTATTTCTTTCGATTTTGTTGCCGGCCTCAAAGTACCTCTATCGATTGATGGTACCTTGGATCCGTTTCCATGGCTGCCATTTCATCTGAGCTCCTTTTCATCTGCCAATACTTCTATTCTCTACGGCTCCTCTTCGAGTATCTGAATCAAAGAAAGGGGTCTTATCGGTACTTCTAGCTTCCCGACCAGACCTTCCTATCGGTACTGCCTCCTTCCCGACCAGAATTGTCCATCTTTCTGAGTTCTAACGTCTTCACGCAGCTCTGCGAGTATCTGGTACAGGGTCTTAAAGTACTCCATATGTAACCTAATATCTTCACGCAGCTTTCATTTAAGTGGCGCTTCTATCCTGTACTCACTTCCGAGAATGTTGCCGATAGTCAAAGCTCATCGAAGAGACACAAGTTTGTGGTGATCTACTACCATTCCTATTATTAATTTCGACTTCTTCGTAGATTTACCCTATTAAGATGGGCTTCTTCCAAATTGTTCCTTGGCTTCACCGAAATTTACCGTTTTCCATCCCGTGGGCTCCCGACTCATCCTTTCAAGTTTTAAGTACCTCGAAAGTACTTTCTTTGTCAGCATGTAAATAGCTGCGGCTTTGATTCCCGATTTTCCATGAATTTGCAACTTCATATCGATCGTTGTTGCATCAAAGTACCTAATTGGTCCCTTGAATCGATGAGCTGAGTCCATTTGCACTGTCCGCCAGACAGTGTATTGTGCCCCAGGGAATCTGAGCTCTGTGTCCCTGGTACCTTCATTGGCAGCTGTTGGTGTAGCAGACTGCTACTCTGCTTTCCCGATCATCGTTCTGCTGTCGATCTTCTTCGCTGAGGCTTGATTCCATGCCTGGTGTCGACCGATGATTCATTCTTGCAGTCTTCTTGTTGAATACTACTTAGCACCTTTGGCTAAGAACATCGAGTGTCCTTAGCCTTGGAGCTAAGCATTGATCCATGTAGGCGTCCCGACGGTTCTATTTCAACTTCTTAGAACTATGCGATCTCCATGTCAGCATAGTCCTTTCGACCTTGTAGTGCTATGCGAATTCCAGCTCAGCATAGCACTTTTTCCATTGGGCAGAGATAAAAAGCTCAATATACCTGTGAACTTTCTATCCCGATCCCATTGCCTTCCATGATCTGCCATAGAGCCGTCTATTTCAGCTTTTTAGCGCCTTGCTTTGACCCTATTCTATCCATAGAAGGTCGAAGCGGCTCCAAAATGTTCTTTCCCGATCTGCACATTGGCGTTGTCGATCTGGCTTCCATCTCCCAGCAATGTGGTCTCTAAAGACGAGAGCAAGGTCATTAAAGCTAACCTCCTTGCTCTCCCACGCGCATTGTGGTTGACTTCCGATGAGTTGATGACTACTTCTTGCCATCTCCCGATCTCCCGACTGCTTCTTGGTTCCCGATCTCATATTAAATCCCGATCACAATAGCTAAACAGAGTTAAAAACGCGTTTGCCTCGGCAGGGTATAACAAAAATATGCAAATAAAACCCGAACGCAACTTAAAAAACTCACTCTTGGGGCTTTCACTAGAAGAATCCGCTCCGTCGCTTTTGCTCATCGTAGTGGTGCTCATCTATTACCTTAACGAGAAATATAATAAAGAGAACATACGAAAATAATACCAAGAACAGTTAACAATAATCAAGTGTTGAAATCAAAACATTTTATGCCTTTAATTTTCTCGAAATGTAAATTTTCGTCATCATTCTTCAGCACACATTAGGCAATAGCAGTTACGCATGAATCATGCTATGTGACTTTCGAACGATGAAAAATAAATAAAAATAATCCCAAACAAATTAAGAGCAAAAATAGAACTAACCGATCACGAGAAAAGCAAAATAGTAAATGAAATAGCAAAATTGTTTTCCCGCGTAGCGTTGGCTAACGACATAAGGAAAATGAACACGCTAGCGTATTTTTGTCGACCAACGCCTTGCGAAAATGAAAAGTTCGAAAATGCGCGAAAATTCGAATATTTGCCAAATGGTAAAAATAACTAACTAGCGTTAACTAATCTTACGAACTAAATGCTAACAAATCTCAAATTGCTAAACTAAACGAATAAATTGCCTAACGGGTTGCCTAGATCTGAATCTTGCGATGCACCATATTCGGCGAAATAAAAATTAAATAGTGTCGAATCATATCTATTTACGTCGATTGTTTATGCCCTTCATTTGCCCCGGTGGTTCAGAGTGTAGAAGGCTCGCCTCAAAGAGCTGATCACAAGTTCCCGATCTAGATTCCCAACACAAGATAAAACAGAGAGAAAGTTAGGAGATTTATGTATAAAGGTTAGAAACATAACAATAATATAAACCCGATCTATAACCCGAACATAAAGATGACGTAACGTAACGTATGTACCACGAGACGTAACGTACTTGAAGTGAAGAGTTTAGGCCAACTCGAGCCATTGTCCAATTCTTGCCATGGGGCGCGATACGGTAGACAGGCGTTTCATGGCGGGACCCGACCTGGCGTAGAACTTGCCAGTTAAGGCTTAAATTACGTGCGTAGAAGCAGCACTTTGCAGCACAAATGCGATTACTGAATACAATAATACAATACAATACAATAATTTATTCCAATAATCGCAATATCACATGAGATTTTTATATGCGTTGGATGATCATTTTCTTATATTCGCTCGGTTCACTTCTTGCAATTGTGGCCCAGGTTACACCAATTCTTCCAGAGTTGCTAGT
>JAQGAV010000793.1:0-26805 GCA_034691345.1 Phasmarhabditis papillosa | reverse complement strand
AGCCTTCTGCAGCTACGGGGAGTCGAACCCACAGCCTCAGATCCTCTCGGATTCAGAGACCGCTGCTCTAACCAATACTAGGCTAAAGCACCCGCATAATTATATAATATCAAAATCAGAACTTCTATTCTTAAATGTTGATAAAGATATATGTCTATCTTTTTCGAACCCTCAATTTTCTTCAGTTTCTCTAGAAACTAGGCAAACACACAGAATAAACAGAAAACGACAGTAATTGCGTGCATTTGAAGAAAAGTTAAGAGATAGAAAAGTAATAAGCATTTTTAACGTATTAGAGGCAATGTTAAATCTGATAGATAAAACAGAAGCTATAGAGTCTGTAGACTACTATAGTTTGATTCAGAGCTGTTAAACCGGCCCGGCTGACTTCTTTGGACCTGGGCCGGGCCGGAGCAGGCCGGTTTTCAAGGCTTTTTCTGCAAGATCTTGGTTTTTCAGGACTTAATAAGAAAATTTTGGGTATTTTTGAAATTTTTGTTTTTGAATTAGCCAGTATCACATCAGGCTTTTTGTTGGAGTAGAATATGTGCATATGTAACGATTTTTTTTCATCTTCAGTTTTTAAAAGACATTTCTCATGTTGGTAATTTCAACGGGCCCGGCCAGTGGGCCGTCTCAGAATTGAGAATTCTGAAACAATGAGCTCATTCTTATAAGAACCTGTGATAGTACAAGATCAAGGCCCAGTCCTTTGGAAGAAACAAATCGGGAACACTATTCTATTTTTACTCATTTCCCCCAGCAGTTTATAAATTCTTCGCTGAACCTGGTGGTGACGTCTTGCGTACAAAGAGAGATAACAAATACGAGTGTAAAACGACCGACGTCGCTCATTTTGAGACACCGCGCGTGAATAATAATGATGAAAATAAAGTTCTTTGGTGTTATTACCAACAAGTTACTGTTAATTAGTCTACTTGTGGTGGCGCAAAATATTAAATAGTTTCCTCTATTTACAGTTGTTTGTTTCTAGATTGCTTTTGTACTGGGGTACATTTTCTAAGACCAACTATTATAGGTTTAGAAGACTGGAGTAATCCTTTAAGCCCCCAAGCGTAGCTTATTATAAACATTACCAGTTATTCAAAACACGGGAACACTTTTTCCATTTCATCTTCACTTGGAAAGAGTACCGGACTGCCAAACAGTATGCTTGCTGCGTGAAACCCTTTCCCCAGTGACCTTCAATTCACTCTCAATCAGTTTTTTGATCGGTTTTTGTTGACCGAGAAGAGTTTCTTTCTGCGATCTGCAACGTGCACATAGATTTTCTTACACTTTCACGAGGGGCGAACAGTTGCTAAGTATTACGTGCGCCCTATTACAAATAACTGCAACAAAACAAATATAATGGCATTTTCCCTAGGAATACAGAAGTTTACAAGATTACGAAACACTTGAAAACCGCCAGTAGATGTTTAGGAATTATAAGTTCTGCCAGTTTCCATAAAAACCATTCCTATAACTCAACTAGCTGACTTTACAGAGAATTTATCCTAGATCGGAGGCAATTGAGAAAGAAAAGGCCCGGCGTTGCTATGAATAATGAATAGATGAACTGTATTCGATATGCAGAGTTAAATGTTAGGTTCTAAGTTCATAATAACCCGAGACTCACCAAGCCTGTGGTAGCTCACTGGCTAGAGCACTCGCCCAGTAAACGAAAAGTCCCGGGTTCGAGTCCCGTCCAAGGCAAATTTTCCGAAACGTTCCTCTGTCATTTGGGAGTAACATATCCAACATCAGTCTCATGACAACTCCGCTATTTTTGCTCTGCACAACCGGTCTGCGCTTTCCAATCAACTGTATTTTGGTGGTGGAAAATGAAACAAATGCACCTAATGCCTATTTGTATGGAGTTGCCGCGCCGATTTTTAGAATCCCGTATTTTGGTATACAACGCGCTAAGATTAACTCCCTTTAAATATATACCACAATATACTAAACTGTAATTACTTATAAAATGTTTCTTAAATTAAACCCCGAAATTAACAAAGACCATAAAATCAGTTTATCCCAGTTCAAATTTTACACTCCTAAATAAAAATTAATAACTTTCCAGCTAACAAAGAAAACTGTAATCTTCTTTCTCTTCTTCAGTTTTTTGTTGCATTTTCCACGTTTTAGTTTCGATGAAAAGGTTTATTGCTCTCAACAGCGGTATCTCAACGTGATAGCGGTCGCATTTTCCCATTTCGGGGAAACCCCTTGGTGGCGTGACTTAGCCGATTGCACCGTATCAGAACCCCACTATTCACAGTCGAAATATATGTGAAGTAAGAATGTAAAATATTATAATATTACAGTGTAGTTTCGGAAGGATGTTTCAAATATGATATTGTTTCTAGATTAACAATAAGTAAACTGAATTTGTGTCCAAATATTCTATTGTACCCGGAGCCTTTATTGTCGACAAGTACGGTGCTTGACCAACGACGTAAAAGTTGTCCAAAGTAACTGACCAATAGATTTACAAGGCATTTCATAGTTATAAAACCTTTAACAGTTTCAATTTCCAAATTTAATTTGCTTCATTACTTCAAGCTAGCACGCTAACCAGCGAGACATAAGAATGATATTGCTCATAGACGATTCTGACAATCCGCAATACCTTACTGGAATTACATTTTTCAATAAATGTTCTTTTTGTACAAAACTAGTCGCATCCAGGACTGCGAACTGTATTTCGGGGAAACCCCTGGTAACTGAAAGCAGCGTGACACTACAGGCCCCATAATCACTGCCCCTTGTTCTGATTAGGTCTATCACTGGCTTGCATCAGGCATCGCAAGCACCTAGTGTGTCGCCGCCTACTAACAATCTTACAAAATGGCTGATGATTGCACGATCAAGAAATGGTCTTTGAATTCGTATTGGAAGTCACACCATTTGGAAATCAAAATACCCACCACCGCCTTACATTTAACTAAAAGACAATTCATATCGAAAAATTGCAAAACGTATTCCCATGCCGGGAATCGAACCCGGGCCGCGTGGGTGAAAACCACGAATCCTAACCACTAGACCACATGGGATCTGTCAGCCCAGCGCTCAAATGTACTTATGGCAGCTATTTCTGCTCCCAAATTCCCACATGGCTTGCGTTCACATTCGGTACAATAATTTGCAACAGTATTTGTTCCATTTTTTATCGTTTCTTTTCTATATTATTTCATTGACAATTGAATGTTTCTATTGCGTGAAGAAAACGATAAGCCAGCTAGTGAGTGAGGTGATTATACAAGCAAATTAGCAAATCGAATGTTGCTTTATGAATACAAATGTTTGAAAAGTATAGAAGATAATACACACTGATTTTGTATAAACTAGCAACGACTAAAAGAGATAAAGGGAAAAGTTTTAATAATATATAAATATATAAGAGAATGAGCAAACAATTCTGAGTTTGTTAAGTATAAAAGTAATAGTTAAGTGAGTAAATTTATTTTAAGTTAGAATTATAATTAGAGATAAGTAATTTAAATATAAACTTAACTCTGAAAGTGTGGTTTAAATAAAACAACTAGCAAGCACTTTTAGTTCTACCTAACTCACTCCGACTGTGCATTTATAAATTCAGGTATACCTTTAGAAACAAGCAAAAACATATATTTTATTTATCGAATCAAAAATCTTAAAAGTCACCAGTGAGAGCGATTGATCAACACAGACTATCACAATAGTTTGTAGCACGCTACCGATACACTCAAAGAGTTTACAACTAAATATAGTTTATTCCGGAAAAGCTTACATATCAAAAAGTTTGGTAGTGTGATTGCTATTTCTCGGAGACCTAAGGCATACTTATTTGCTGTAATGAATATTGGAACGATAAAATTTTCTATTCAACTGAAGTGAAACTAATCCTATAGGATTGCTATACATTCATTTTCTTTAAGTTTCACATATAGTATTTCAGTCAATAATGTTGATTTACCTTTTTTATCCAAATTTGGATAACTTGATTTGAAGTATCGGGGTCTATTTGATGACTCGAATGAGGTATTTCTACGATGCAGTCTTCCCAACCCTAACTATATATGACTGCTGCCCGTGACTTTCCTTTGTTGAGTGCCATTTCTCGATGGTGAATGTGTTTGAAAATGATCTGACTTTCTCTCACTGGCTATCCTCGTCCAGACCGCCCGTCTTTTTCTAAACTCCGCGCCGTCTGTCCACAAAGCGCTATGCGTATATCGTCGCGTGCACTCATACATAAGTATGAGAAAGTTTAAACGGCCAAAAAGCGGTGAAATAATGCACGAACTGGATTCTTTTTGAACTCTCGATGCTAAAAACTGACTCGTTACCCAAGCTTTTGAAATGGATTCAAAAGATAGATCAGTTAATAAAATGCAATTGCTAAGATGACGGATTTGAGCTCGAAACAAACAAGCAGCTACTGAAAACTGTAAATTATCCACAAGTAATTGCTAATATTCACCCACTCCACAAGTGTACTCATTGCCCATGCTTTGAACCATGAGGTGAATCAAAAACCTTGGCAGCTGCTAGGTTGAATGTCTATTGCTTTTAATATGATATCCCTTTTCTCATGCATTCTTACTTCTTTTTGTTGTTTTTGATCTCATCATTCCACATGTCTTGACGACTATCAAGTGATTGCTGATCACAAGTTCGACATAAAGTGCATACGAATAAATAGTTTTATTTGTCAAATAGGGTGAGATCGAAGAGACAAAAAATAAAGTAGTATAAGTATAACAACATAGGTATAACCTTAGTTAGCGCTGATTATACAAATACTGCTTCTTCCCATTGCAAATCATTCGCAATTAGTTTTGGCATTTAAAGAAAATCATTACGTGAAAACGGAACTGTGTGTTACCCCCATAAATCGGGTGAGATTCCCACGGATCACGGAAGTGACCATATGAAATAAAGTAAGAACTGATCACATCACGTCACCAAATATGACTACGTTGAACCTTGTAAAGAACGAAATAAAATATCTCAAAGCTACTAACTTGTTGCATGACGTGCAATTGTTCAAAAATTGACATGCTAAATGATAGAATCTATACATCTAGTTAATCCAAATCGATTACAAGTGAGCGATTATTCATTGACGTAGCATACAACATACACAACGTGTGCGTAACTGTGCCCTCGCTCTCTCACGTTTCATTTTGATGGTTTGAGCTCGCGGCAAGTAGCGAAGACGCAGAACGACGCTGCGCTTCACGGCCAAACCTACTATATCGTCAAGGTGAGCGGGGGGCACCGGAAAAGGGGCGGTCGCTACTGCCGAAACGGGCGCCCCGGTCCTGGTTCGCATCTCGTTCACCCCACTCCGATCAAGACAGAGCGATGTCCCCCGCTCACTAGCTAGCAGCACAACACTTACAACTGCCAGCAGGCCCACGTGGAGTGTGAAAGTTCCCATTTGGGTGCACTAAGCACCAGCTCTCCTTCTAACTAACTACTAGCTATTGAAAGTAGCAATGAGCCTAACTATACTCATCCAATCTGAAGTTCTTGTTAAAATATGTTAATGTGTTTTCATTTTAGTACACTGGCATTCCATCTTCATAACACTCAATAACCTTTTAATTGTATTGTTGTTTATCTTTATCGCGAAAAAAATTAAAACAAAATTATATAGAAATCGCTGAATAACGTTGCATGCGAGGATGTGGATGGCATGCCGGCAGCTTGTTGTCCTTACATCTTTTGCACTTTCGCCGCCCGATGTTTAGTCGCCCGCGCAAACGTTGCATTCAAATTCACTTGCCACTCGGCACGTTTTCCTAAAATTTAATCTTTATTGTTCAAAGGGCTGCCTTATCTGTTACATTATTTGCTAGTTTATCAGTGCTACTTTCTTTGATTATAATGCCTCTTTGTTTCAAGCATTATGTGGTTTCAATTACCTCAGAGGTATTTTATTTGCAGCCATGTTGAGTACCTTGGCTCGCACTTCGGGGCGCATCATCTCCCGTCGTGGACTCTCATCCGTAACTTTGGATCCTCATGCCCAAGTCAGCGATGAGCAGAAGCCCATGGAAGAGCAAGTCAATCCATCTTTCTTCAAGGTTTGTTATTATCACTGTGGAGATATATAAATCTATATTTTAGATGGTTGACTACTTCTTCGAGAAGGGATCCACCATTCTGGAGCCCAAGCTCGTCGAAGAAATGAAGTCCAATGCTATGTCCTCTGATGACAAGAAGCACCTTGTCAGAGGTATCTTGGCCTCAATTCGTCCAGTTAACAAGGTATGATTGTACAATGAATCTGGGAAGATTCCTTCTTTAGGTCCTCTACATTACCTTCCCAATTCGTCGTGATAATGGAGAATTTGAAGTCATCGAGGCCTGGAGAGCTCAGCACTCCGAGCACAGAACTCCTACTAAGGGAGGTATCCGTTACTCCATGGACGTTTGTGAAGATGAGGTAAAATTGAAAACCTCTGCAAATAATTTACATTTGTCTTTAGGTCAAAGCCTTGTCTGCTTTGATGACCTACAAGTGCTCCGTTGTCGATGTTCCATTCGGAGGTGCTAAGGGAGGAGTTAAGATCGACCCCAAAAAGTATTCTGAATACGAAATCGAGAAGATCACCCGCCGCATCGCTATCGAATTCGCCAAGAAGGTTTGTAGTGCTTTCGTATCCGAAGTCTAATAATATTGCGTTCAGGGATTCCTCGGCCCCGGAGTTGATGTACCCGCCCCAGATATGGGAACTGGTGAACGCGAGATGGGTTGGATCGCCGACACTTACGCCCAGACAATTGGACACCAAGACAGAGTTCGTGTTATTCTGTTCACAATATACGAGCTTGCGTGTTTTAGGATGCTTCTGCCTGTATCACCGGAAAGCCAATTGTTGCCGGAGGAATTCACGGAAGAGTCTCCGCCACCGGAAGAGGAGTCTGGAAGGGACTTGAAGTGTTCGCTAACAATGAAGGATACATGAAGAAGGTGCCGTGAACTAATATTTTTGTGGAAACTGTTTGCTTCAGATTGGATTGACCCCTGGACTTGCTGGAAAGTCTGTCATCATTCAAGGTTTCGGTAATGTCGGTCTACACACTATGCGCTACCTCCACAGAGTCGGAGCCAAGTGTATAGGTATCCAAGAGTGGGATTGCTCCGTCTACAACAAAGACGGAATCCACCCCAAGGAACTTGAAGACTGGAAAGATAAGACCGGAAGCATTAAGGTATTTGTTGTCTTTATATTTTGTATAGGGTGAGTTTTCAGCACTTCCCTGGAGCAACAAACTTCGAGCCCTTCACCGATCTCATCTATGAGCAGTGCGATATTCTTGTCCCAGCTGCCTGTGAAAAGGCTATCCACAAGGGAAATGCTCACCAAATCAAGGCTAAGGTTTGCTGCTACTTTTCCATTAAAATATAATGTCATTGTTAACAGATCATTGCCGAAGCTGCTAATGGACCCACAACCCCAGCTGCCGACAAGATCCTTCTTGCCCGTGGAGACTGCTTGATCATCCCCGATATGTATGTTGGTTAATTTTAATATTTTCAAGTAAGACATTTAGGTACGTAAACTCTGGTGGTGTTACCGTTTCCTACTTCGAATGGCTAAAGAATCTCAACCACGTTTCCTACGGAAGACTCACTTTCAAGTACGAGAAGGATGCCAACATCATGCTTCTTAGTTAGTGAAATGAGTCTGGATTAATGCTGATTTCTCATTTGTAGAGTCCGTCCAAGATTCCATTGAAAAGGCCACTGGTAACTCTACTCCAATTGTTCCCAACGAAGATTTCGCCAGCAAGATGGCTGGAGCCAGTGAGAAGGTAAAATTTTTGGTGTAAATACCTTATGATTTATTTGTTTAGGATATTGTCCATTCCGGTCTTGAATACACCATGACTCGTTCTGGTGAAGCCATCATCAAGACTGCTCACAAGTACAACCTTGGACTTGACATTCGTACCGCTGCATACGCCAATTCCATCGAAAAGGTGTACAATACCTATAGAACAGCCGGATTCACTTTCACCTAATTTTTTTCTACAGGTTTTATAATATAAAAAGACAATAAAAATTTTAAAATTTGTTGTTTGTTGATTCTGGGTCTTCGGTGTGTTGTCAAAGTATTGATGTGGTACGACGTACTGGCGGGCGGAAACTGCAATAGCCGTTCTGAGATTATGCAAACCTGAAAGCGAGGAGAACCTATTCATAAAAAGGTAGCCAGCAACGCGGGAATTTGTGCTTGTAGATGGGAATAATATGCTACCGAATTGGGCCAAGTTCTCGTATTCATATCGGTCGAAGCAAGTGTGGTACTAGGCCAGTTCGTACGTACTTATAAACGTAAGTTCTCCTGCACCATTGTAAAAAGTCGTAAGCTGGGCTGGCAGCATTGCCCCTGCACGTGACCTCTAAATTTCAAGGTCTGATTTCATCATAGGTATGGTCAAGCGCGGCTACATTCAAAAATAGCAAAAGTTTATTGCAACAAGAACAATTAACAATAATTATAAACAAAAAATTATCACAACTTGTATCCCATAAAGTCGACAGCGTCCTTAACCCATTCAGGAATATCACCTCTGGGGAACTGGCCGTTCATAAAATCCACCAAGAAACGATTGACACTATCACTCTGAACAGCGTCTCGTACGTCCTAAAACGGAACTTTAAAATGACCGAAAAATAGGTACCAACCTGCATCAAATCTAGTTGATGTTGTATGTTGTGCACTGATATTAAATGGCATCCGATAGTTTCCTAAATGATGACTACGGTTTCACTTATGCTCCGCAATACCTTGCTAGTTATTGCCATATTGATAAACGCTCTCGAGTACGTTTTACAGGTATGACATGAACAATTTTCGTCTATTGGAGACAAGTCAGTGGCGTACTGTTTCTGGTTGAGGCGAAGCAAACCACCTTTCCTAACCATTGCTGTTCCAAATCTAACGATAATTTTTCATTAGGTATAATGTATCAATCCTTACCTAGCAGTTCTAGTTGGATAAACGCAATCAAACATATCAGCTCCTAGCAGAGAGCAAATGACCAAATCCACGGGAAATCCTACACCCATAACGTAGCGTGGAAATTGCGGCGGAAGTTGCTCACAACAAGTGGCAACAACTCGCCAAAAAGATGATTTTTCCTCTCCACCAGATAAACCACCTATGGCAATGCCAACCTAAATAGGGCCTAATAAAAATATACGTCCAGAAAGCCTACTTTTGCTCTTTTAACCATTTCGTCAACACACTGCTTTCGCAACTCCAAGTTTAGTCCGCCTTGGATAATTGGGAAAAGTGCTTGATCACCACGAACATGAGCCTCTCCACAACGATCCAGCCATCTAATTGGAGGAAAAAAATAATAAACGGGGAAGAATAAACAACCTGATACTTCTCTTCATTGCATCTTCAACAATATCTCCAGTTGTGAGCACATGAATTACATGATCAAGTTGCATCATTATATCGGCTCCTAGTGCCTAAAATTCACAATGATGTAAATGATTGTGCATAAGAAAACATACTTGCTGAATTTCAATACTCATTTCTGGAGTAAGAGCCATCATCTCAGCAGTATGAGGGCTTTCAAAGTTTACTCCATTTTCATCCACTGTCATTAGCTTGCTAAGGGAAACCATCTAGAATGAGTGTAGGTGTTAAGATAAATAAGGGAAAGGGGTACCTGGAATCCTCCAGAATCAGTGAGTATTGAGCGAGGCCAGTTGATCATTTTATGAAGACCACCAGCTGCCTTAACTCGTTCGTGTCCTGGTCTATGCCCAAGATGATAGGTATTACATAATAGTATCCTACAGTCCATGTCGACTAGTTGTTCCGGTAAAACTCCCTCAAAATATTGTTTAACATAAAACATCAATGCGATAGTACCTTCATTGTTCCTTGCGTACCTACTGGCATGAAGACTGGAGTCTTGACGACACTGTGAGGCAGGTGAAGAGCTCCATGACGAGCCCGTCCAGCCGTTGCGAGGATATCAAACCGCATTTCAGATGGCTGAACTGGCGCCATCAGCTAAAATTTGACTACGGTATTACCAAATTTCCCCTTCAACCGAATAGTGTATCGTAGACTATAACCGCAACTATGAAACACAGCAAAACAGCTTTAGATAAATCTTTATTTCTTAATGTACAATTCTAATGACATGGCTTTAAAATATTATGAACATGACAGTACAGTACAAATACACATAATAAATATTCAAAATAGACAATATTCAGTAAATGCTACAAACAAACGCTGACTTTATTCGGACAAACACTATGACTAGTAATACTTAAACTAAAGTAAGCCGATAGAAATAAAAATACTCTACAAAACTATTTTCCTGCTTCCTCACTGTCCTTATTGCCGCTCAGTGCAGTGTCTGGATCACAAACTTCCAGAATAGCGCGTCCTTCAACCTCTGACATCGATAGTTGTCTCAACACCTAAAAAAAATTAAAACAACTGAAACTAAAATAAAAGACAGTGACTGATACCTCGTGGACAGCGGGATAACACTGATCTTAAAGAGGTGCAATACAAAAACCTACTTGTGAAGCTTGGTTGACGGGGTAAACTCGATA
This sequence comes from Phasmarhabditis papillosa, assembly GCA_034691345.1. NCBI lineage: Eukaryota > Metazoa > Nematoda > Chromadorea > Rhabditida > Rhabditidae > Pellioditis > Pellioditis papillosa. Next base: position 16,211 of record JAQGAV010000793.1, on the reverse strand, counting down.
ATCGGGAGCATCAATCTGGCCACCTGCAATCAAGTGCACCAGATTCTTGAGTTGCTCAATATTTCCTCTGAACAATAACTTGTAAGCTAATTCGAACATGTAACAAACCGAGTAACTCCCATAATAGCCAATCTATTCTTAGCTACCAACTTGATAGGCAGCTGAACATCTAAACCAGAAAGACCTCCAACAAAAAGAACACCACCCTAAGGAGAAAATAAATCACGTTTTTGTGTGATCAACTAACCTCGGCCAGACATTTCAATGATCTGGTGACAGTGCGAGGAGATGTGACGAAGTCGAAAACTACGTTGACTCCTGTACGGGCAACATCCTTAGTTCTCATTATTAAATATTCCTCAAATTCTGGAAAAAAAGAAACGTGAAATACTATACGGAATACAAATACCTGCATCATCCCAGTGAACCACGAAGTCGGCGCCGTTTCGCTCAGCGAGACAAAGACGTTCTTCTTTGGCGTCTGCAACCATCAACCTAATTTTCCTGAACAAAATATTTACAAAAAAGTAAAGTCGATTAAAAAACCTGTCATTATGTGTTCCAAGGAAGTGCTTAGCCAGCTTCAGAAGCCATAACCCCAATCCACCTGCACCGACAATTAGAATATTGCAAAAACCCTTTGACTGTGAGAATGCTTCCACAATTGGTCTGGCCTACAATAGATGACAAGTTTTCACAGAAGTGCAAACTTTACCTGCAAGACAGCCGAAAGTGCCCAGGTAGCGCCAGCAGGTAATATAGAGGCAACGTGCATCGAGAGCGACTCTGGGATTTTAACCAAGAAATGTAGGGTTGGTACCGCTACATAGTCAGCATATCCATGACTGCACATTTCATCGGTTGGCCATACAATTACCTCAAAAAGGTCGAACATAAAACACAATTAAAAAGATATGAATACCTTATCACCAATCTTCAAATCATAATCTTCAGGCTTACATTCTGTTCCAAATGATTCGACTACTCCGGAAACTTCATATCCTTAAAAAAATATTGCAATATAATGAAGGTCCGATAGTAAACTAACCAGGAAACAAACTCGTATCTTTAATGCCATTTGTGATTCTGGCTTGTTTTGTGTTTGAAACCTCACGATCAGTAAGGCAAACACCGGCATAGCACACCTGTAAATGTTTAGTGGATACAAGTATAACTCACAAACTAATTTATGAACTTATGAAAGATCAAGAAAGGAATAAAAGAAAACAATACTAAACTAAAGCTCACCTTAACCCGAGCACCTTTACTTGGGACATCTGGAATGGGCTCTTCGTCGAAAAATTTCACTTCTTTTAGATCCTTTGGAGATCCAAGGGAAATGCGACGATTTGTAAACGACATCTAAACAGAAAATACTGCTAGGGCTTAAAAATTGCTACTGAAATGGAAAGAAGAAAAACAAATGAACGTGAGCTTTCGCAGTCCGCTGCCTCATCGCCTCAGTCGATGGCATGCAGCGCACGTGCATTTCATACGAATAGTTTAATTCGGTTACTGCAAAATCCATAAGACGGATAAACATTTTAACGTCAAAAAGGAGTATATATGTATTATACATAACGATTGATCAAATAAGTTTGTTATGTTATAACATAAAAATAGATCTAGCAATTTCACTACTATCTGAAACAGTCACAACTGATTGGGTATAAAACTAGTTTCTAAATTTTAGTTAGACTTATATGGTTTCCGTCGCTAAGTTCTAGCATAAATTGAATATCACTTTCACAATAGATATCAACAATTTCTCACATGCACCCCCTGGCAGTTGTTCAAATATTTGAACCTACCGTATAACCTGCGGATCTAATGTGCTACGCGTACGTTCGTGGGGCTCTCAGCTGCGTTTTCACTTTGAAAATGAATGTATTGCTTCCATAATTTTACGAAAGTGTATGGAGCATGAAATTTGAAATTTTCATTTTTTCGAGTATACTGGTTTTGCTGGATAATTCAGATCTGTTTCAGAGACGTTATGGGACGCAAAAAGAGAAAGATTGACAAGCCATGGTGTTGGTTGGTTTTATGAAATTTTTCTCACTTAACTAGATATCTCAGGTATTGTAACAGAGAATTCGACGATGAAAAAGTCTTAGTGCAACATCAGAAAGCGAAACACTTTAAATGCCACATTTGTCATAAGAAGTTGTTCAGTGGGCCGGGTCTTTCTATTCATTGCATGCAGGTAATATTTACGTCGTGTAACTCAAGTGTTGTTTTACTATGTTGGTAAGTATTTATTATCTCGTGATCATTCATTAGGTGCACAAAGAGACGATCGACAAGATACCTGGAGCAATTCCTGGAAGGGATTCCGTTCAGACGGAAATTTACGGTATGCAAGGTATACCTCATGGAGCTACAAGAGGAGGTTTGTTGTGTTCTCTTATTTTTCCCTACGCTCATGGATATACACCTACTTAGTGGCACTCCTCTGAATTTTCGGTGAGCGAGTTTTCGCGCAACGCTGTCGTTTTATTCGATTCAGCGAAAACGCTTTTTTTCACGGGTATGATGTGGTGTCAAATAATGTTTGACGCCCACTACCTAGTGCCCCGGTTAAACCCCGGTTGATCTTCTCTAATTATCTTGCTTGCTCACGTGATTGCGTTTTTTAAACTTTTCCTTTTTTCAGATGAAGAGCCCGATTCTAAGCGTGGACGTGAAGACTTTCCGCCAATGCCGCCTGGTATGCCTGGGATGATGCCACCTGGAGGAGGCTATCCACCTTACCCTCCTATGATGCCACCAATGATGCATCCTGGTTAGTAATCTGTTCAATTTTCACGTACTCATTATAAATTTAGGCATGCAAGGTTACCCTCCTATGCCTCCTGGTTATCCACCACGCCCGCCCGGTTTCCCAGGTGGAAGTGGTTTTGGTGGACCACGGCCGCCAATGCCCGGATACCATGGAGAAAGTTTCTTCGGCGGTCCACCGCGCCCAAGGTATGCTTGTTCAATGTTATCTTTTCTAATAGTTCGATTGCAGCTTGGACCAGCACGAGATGCATCAGAATCCTCGTGGAGAACTTCCTCATCCACCTCCTCCTCGAGTATCTCGTTTTGACCAACCACCTGAAAGGGGACGGTATATATCTGTAAACTTTCTCACTTACTGAGGTTTTTAGCACACCACCAGATGATTATCGCAATCCTGATCTACCGCCTCGTGGTCCGTACGGGTCACCAGAAAAATCTGGCCCTGTTTCAAACTATCAGCATCCTGGATACAACGAGGTTTCTCTCTTTGTTCGACGCAATCATTATAGTTTATTACAGCCGAAAGCACCAGCTGCATCCACTATTTCCAAGTTAGGAGCAAAAACAAAATTAATCCATCCAGAGGATCTTATAACGTCTATGGTTAGTTTTTAGTTATCTTCTTCTAATTTTATTGTTCTTTTCAGGAGGAAAGGAGAGTGCAGAACTTAGCAAGGTTCTTCAACCGATAATTGCATGCTCTGTGAGCCTTCGAAGACGAGAAAAACGTTTCATCATTTTATGGTTTGCCACAATCTAAGGGATAAGTCAAATATTTATTCGTTTTAAAATGTTATTGAATTCAATAAACCCATGAGCACCCATAATGTTCCAATAATTTTAACAAATTATGCAAATTTTACTCTTCATCTAGGAAGGACATAGTTGATCCAGCTGTTTTCTTCATGTAGCGTTTGTATTGCTTATATCTAAATTTTAAAAGATGAACTTGTGAGAGGAAGAACAATCTAACCGTCCGCTTTGCATCAACTTTTCTTGCTCCTGTGCTTCCTTTTCTTCCTTGTAAACTTTCGCATTGGCCTTGATCCATAGCTCTCGGTCCAGCATTTCCAAATGCTCCTCATCTTCCAGTGCCTGTAACCTTAAGTATTAGCGGAGTTAGTGATCCTAACCGTGAAAGCTGAATGTGTCATCCCGAGGTTCTTACGAATGAGATGGAGCTTATCCACCTGTGAAAATTCTTCTTGTTTAATCCAATATTTAATTATCCATTTCACTAAAAGTAATCAGTAGTAAATAAGTGTTAAAAAGAAACAACCATTCCATACGCAGTAGTTGAAAATTGTATATGGGAAGATCATCGTATGCCATGCCAATGTGTCATACAATGATTCTTTCTTGTATCCACCCCTTAATATGTCGTATCGAGAGTAATTTTAGGACTACTAACCTGACGTCCATGTTCTCTTCAATAATACTCTTGATAACATCTTCGTTATTAACACCTTTGAGTTTTTTCAGCTTCCCTTTACTATCCATTTCCAGTACCTGGAACCCGCAATGAAACAAACATTGTTCCAAGTTACTTACCCCTCTGTTGATTCCTACGTTGATCGCCATATTACGGTACTTTCCTACTGTAAAAGCGTAACCTAGTGCTTCTGAATACTTTTGGCGAGCACTGAAGTACTGAAAATGTTATTCAACGTTGATTTTACCACGAGGGCTTACCTGGAACAGTGAAATGGATATAATCGTTCCTAGTATAACGAGGCGAACATCCACTTTGGGAGCAACTCGCCGTCTGTAGTATTGGTAATAATTGTAAAAGCGTTCCTCAGGATGATCTAAGTAATAGTTGTAGTCTTCTCTTGTTTGGTCATCTTTAAGTGTTTCATACGCAGTTGCGATAACACGGAATCGCTCCTCCGCAGTCGCTTTCTCATCCTAAAAACAGGGATTCTGAATATATAGATAATGATAGAGAGCTGTTGATGTCACTGATCGGTCCAGAAAGACAAGACAAACTAGCCTTGTTTTTGAATCTATCGGGGTGATTCTTTTTAGCGAATGAACGATAGATCTTCGACAACTTGGCTCTGTCAAATTCTTCTCTGTTGATTTCCAGCACTAAAAAAGGTATTCATGGAAGGTGTTTTCTGTACTTACCATCATAACAGTTTTCTAACCCGCAGTACAGTTCAGGTGCAAATCCGACCGCTGCAGTTTGCCGCACGGAATAGAGTGCCACCAATGAGGCCAGAAGCCATTTTATTATCATTTATATTGGGTTAAATAAGTTTTAATGAAATTAGGGTCGTATATTCTCAGTGGGAAGAAAGTGCAAGTAGCCCTCACATTGGGGGCCCCAATACATAAAACCTCCATTTGGAATATATTTGCGTCCCGCAGTACACCGCCAGTCCTTTAAAAACTAAATTTACGTGGCTAATTTAAAACGTGTGATAATTTGATCAGATTATAATACTATAGTAGAAGTAATAGTTAAATATTATCTGTAAGCGGGAGTGCGTTAGTTAGAACGATCATTCCCCCTATATAGGATTCGTATATTACACTTACATGGTGTCGTTTGAAACAGATTATCATGTTATTCATTGTTTGCTTAGCTGGTTGAAGTTACACGTAGTTTACGTGTGGAATATGTATTCTTCTCATGTATCGTATTTGGACTGTGTTATTCAATTTATTTCAGGCATGAAGGCTCTGATATTGGTTGGGGGCTATGGAACCAGATTGCGCCCCCTGACACTTACTCAACCAAAGCCCCTGGTGGAATTCGCAAATAAACCAATGATGCTTCACCAGATGGAGGCCTTGGCGAATGCCGGAGTTAGCACAGTTGTCTTGGCCGTAAGGTAGTCACATTTTAATACATTTTAATAATTTCTTCCTTCATAGTTATCGCGCTGAACAACTGGAGCAAGAGATCTCTGTGCACGCCAAGCGTCTAGGCATCCAGGTTCTATTTTCACTCGAAGAGCAGCCTCTAGGAACCGCAGGACCGTTAGCTTTAGCGAGGTTTGATTTATTAATTTATTGACTTTTAGTTTGTGATCTTTTAGGGAGTACTTATCTGGCGAAGAGCCGTTTTTCGTACTAAACAGCGATGTTATATGCGACTTTCCGTTTACCCAGATGATTGAGTTCCATAAAAACCATGGAAAGGAGGGAACCATTGTAGTAACTAAGGTTTGTTATCATTGCTTTTGTAATTATTTGTAATTTCAATCATAATGTTTTTTTTCTGGTGGACGAACCATCAAAATACGGTGTGGTCGTCTTTGACGAAGAAACTGGAAAAATTGCCGAGTTTGTTGAGAAACCCCAGGTACGTTCTCTATTAATATGGTTAAGCCAGGAATTGGAATTTTAGGAATATGTTGGCAACAAGATCAACGCCGGTTTATACATCTTCAGTCCATCCATACTCGATAGAATTGAACTTAAACCCACAAGTATTGAAAAGGAGGTATACTACTAGCCCAAATTTTACTCTATCACTTTTTTAAAGGTTTTTCCGAATATGGCATCCTCGGGAGATTTGTTTTCATTCGTCTTGCCTGGTTTTTGGATGGATGTTGGCCAGCCGAAGGACTTCCTTAAAGGAACTGCCCTGTATCTTACTCATCAGAGATCTACATCCTCGAAAATGCTAGCTTCCGGGGACCACATTCAAAGTAATGTTTTGATTGACCCATCAGCTAACATTGGAACAAACTGCAGAATTGGTCCTAATGTCGTAAGTTTGTTTTTCTGTTTTCGATTACGTTATTAACTATTTTATAATGAGACACGTTGGTTTAGGTAATTGGTCCACGAGTCATCGTTGAAGACGGTGTTTGTCTGAGAAATTGCACTATTCTTTCCGATTCCATCGTTCGATCGCATTCTTGGATTACTCAGTCAATAATTGGAAGAAAATGCTCTATTGGAAGCTGGGCTCGTCTAGAAAACTATTGCGTCCTTGGTGATGACGTTGTGAGTTAACACGAGCTTGCGCTTTTACAATGTATTTTTCAGGTAGTTAATGATGAACTTTATTTGAACGAAGCCAATGTTTTACCACATAAGTCCATAACTAAGAATGTACCGGAGCATGCTATAATCATGTAGTTTTTTGTATTTATTTGTTTAATTTATTTTCCAATAATCGTTATTTCTGTGTTATAAGCTTTCTGTGATATTTCCTCGCCAATCTTTCCCTCAAATCAAGTTTATTTGCTGGGTCATTTACTAGGTATTGTATTTATTTCATTTCATTTCTAGTGCAATAGGTTTTGCCAAATTCTTCAATATTTGGGATAATAATTTGTATTATAATTTTATTAATTGTTTGGTTTGCCATTTTCTTGTTGATATTAATAAACGTCTATAACTGTATCGTCTTAATGGGTCTCCGGCAATGGCGATTGCGTATTTGATATATGTGAACTATTCATTGTTCATATAGTGACATGTCTTTTCTTAGATGCGGATATGAGTACGATCGGGTCCACTGATATATCTTCGGATTTGGAAGATTGGTTGGATATTGGTGAAAATGTTTCTGTAGATAGTTTGTCTTTGGATCAAGTGTTGAATGATGTAGGCCAGCCTTGGTAGTATATGTAATGTTGGGTATATGTTCAGGTGGAAAACATCGACGAAAACTTGTCTTTCCTTGACGGTTCAGACGAATGTTCCATATTTGGTGCATCTTCGGGATCGCCTCTGCCAGCTTCTACCTTTACATACGAAGCTAATGCAGCATTGTCTGCTCATAGAATAGGTGAATATTATTATTGAAGATCATATTGTGACTTATATTATTCAGATTCCATATCTCATCAAATTCGATCACTGGCTGAGAAAGGTGGATCACCAACAGCAATATCGCAGTACAATGGGAAAATCGCCATTGGAACAAGTAGAGGAATGGTGCTCCTCTTCGATGAAACGGTAACGCTTTATGTTGATGTTTTGTTTTATAATATTATATAAAGATCTACTGCATCGTTTACATTTTTACTTAAGCATCATTTCAGGGCCATCTCGATCGCTTCGTTAACTGTACAGGTGTACTAGGTTCAGTGTCTTCATTGACTTTTGCACCTGGTGGAAAATTTGTAGCTGTTGGATATAGTAAAGGATCGGTTAAGGTAGACCATTTCGTTGTAGTATCCTTTGAGTTGGTTCTTTAAGATTATTAGTACCCGGAATGGATCAGTTGTTCATATTGTACATGAAGCTGTTCAACCTGGAAGGGGCGTAATACAGGTATTCGATTTCCAATTTTTTTTTACTTCGGTAGTGATATACAGGTGATCTACTTTGGAAGAGTGCACTCTTTCCTGACTTTGGACAGTGGTGGGAACGTGTTTGAAGTTCGACTAAAGTCTAGCTTAATCATGGGGAAAGGGGAGCAGGTAAGTATGTGTCTGCACATTGTTTATCACAGTATTTTAGCTAGCTATCTAATATTATTTAATGCTTGATTTAGATTCGCTGTGTGTTCTCGGGTTGTAACGGTGAAGTTGTCGCCCTGAAGACCTTACCACACCAATTACTTGCTATGTTAACCGTCTCTAAGGCTATGCTGGTTTCCACTCGTTTTGGTGGAGCCGTATTATGCGCAGTTCCATTGAAGGGGTTCAGTGAGTATCCTCCATTATTAGATTTCCGAGATCAGGTAATTAAAATGTATAGTCTTCATTATTTGCATAATTTAGGGCCGAGGGATTATTACTATGTGTGTTGCTCGTGGTGATAAACTATCAATTTTTCCTCAAGTTTACTGTACGCGGTTGGGAAGCAAGCACAAATCAATGACCCAACCAAAATGTGTACACTTGCCGCATCCCATTGTGGCCGCAAACTTCGTTTCGGACCATGGTAAGCTACAGGAATATTTTGTCCGAATTACATTCTAGTGCGGGCTTAATATAGATACTTTATATATATATATAAAGTATAAACTTACCATGGAGTTTTTTCAGGTGTTGCTGTGTTTGATGTTGCTGGCCATATATTATTTGTGGATACCGAACGTGGTACTATCAATAAAGGCTTAACCTATCAACTTGAGCTAGTATTTTCAACGTCAGATTACAAGGTTATTGGTTGATTCATAAAAGACTCCAAACAATTTGTTTGTAGGGACTGACAACGGGTGGTAACGTATCCGCCGCTCTAAAGTGTATGGCAGAAACTACCTGCTATCAAGGTGTTGCTAAGTATGAAAATGGCATTATAGTGCTTACCCACAATGGAATTTTTAAAATAGAAAAAATAGGCGAGCTTGACCAAGTGGAAGTTTATCGCGAGAAGTAAGTGACATAGTTCTATTTGATCTATTACATCTGTTAAGGGCTGACCATGTTTCATCCTGTTTATATTTATGTGATTTGATTACTGGCCGTATTTACTGTTCACCGGCAGTCAAAAATAACCTGGAAAGTCTCCTAAGAGGTATGTTCGCTAAAAATGTCCAAGCTATTATATTCAGCCGAACTACGATCTCTTCTGCTTTTGGTTACTGATGGATGCAAAGCTGGTAGAATCGCGGATTTAGTTACACATTATAAGGTATATAGCTCTTTTTATCGACACTTTAAAATATTATTTAGAAGCACATCTCAATCATTCTCAACGTTTGTGTATCTTCGAGGCAATTCGACTTCCTCTACGAAGACGTCTGGTCCCGGTATTTAATTTTTTTTACGCTGACAAATAATTTATCAGAGTCGAACGTGATGAGCTATCCAGAAGTGTCTTTCTGGATTCATTAGACGAATATGTATTAGATGAAAAGTTACCAGATGTTTCGCCCTCCATTGCCACGGCATATCTATCACATTTGGCATCTGAGGGTCATTATTCAGAAATGCAATCCGCAATTGTTCACTTTCCCATTCACTCCATAGACCTGCACTATGTAAGTAATTTAAAAAAAATGAATGTAATTAAATGTCGCACACCTAGGTTATGTCTACGTGTCGTCAAAATGGTTTATACGATGGCATAATTTATGTTATGAATAAGGCTCTTTTCGATTACATTTCGCCTTTAGAGGTTTTATTCGACAACCTATCGAGTTGACATTTAATTATTAAGGAAATGCTGGATATTGTCTCTCAATTTGCTTCAAATGATGTTAAATCCGATACCGAGGTTGAACATGGCAATCGACTATTACTGTACATTCATTGTTGTTTGGCTGGACACGCCTACCCATTCGGAACTCTGCCCAATAGTGTCAAAGATAAAGTTCCACTCGAAGTACTCGAAGTTGTCTTGATAACATTAACTAATCCTTACAGGTTTATCGGTGTATAACCTCCCTGAAAGGGAAAGATGGTAGTTCCTCAAGTAGGGATTATCCTTATCTGCGATTGCTTTTCTTGTTCGATGCCCAACAGGTACATTTTTCGTTGTTCAGGAAATCGTGTTCATTTTTTAGTTTATTCATGTTATATCCACTTGTTGTGATGCTCCTCTATTTCAAGCTGAAGGAAGATTACAGCGGTTAACTGAAATGGTAAACTCATTTTTTTAACATTTTCGATGGGTTTTTTTTCAGCTAGGCCTCTTAGCCAATCAGTTGCTTACTGAGTCTGTTCTAATATACTATTTATCGCTTATTGTTAGGTTGTTAGAGAGCGGTTTAATAATTCCTCATGTTGAAATTATTGAAGAAGTGGGTTTTCGTCAGTTAGTTCCTCTATCATGAAGTAATATTATTATAGTGCATTTCTAACCTTCTGCGTAAGGCTAGTCGGAATACAGTCGCAGAAGATTATATTGTTGATACCATGCGGGCTATGCCTAGTTTGAATCGCTCGGCCATACTACGACTCGCTCGTTCTCCTATGAGGTATTGGCCACTATTGGATAACATGCAGTAATTTGTTTAGGTCCGCAGTTTGTACGTACATTTATCTCAATGAGCGTCGGTACGTGGACCTAATCAGTTGTTACTTAGCTGATGAACTTACCTATTCAAATGTAAGGTTTTACATTACAGTGATCATTTTATAGTAGTATAAGTAGTTTCAGCCTCTAAGCAACAATTCCAGTTTGTATTTGTTCATTGCGCTTTTTGCTGCTTTATCTTTTCTTACAGCAGTTGTTTCCTGCATTACGATCAATTTTATCGTCTGAAATCACAGTAGATGAGAAGGCTACTGTCGTGAATTATATCGAAGCTACGGTTACGGTAGACTTACTGTTCGTGATTATTTTTAATCGGCCCATTGCAGAAACTATGCGATATCAGTGCATTTGAGTGTGCCCAGCTACTTGTGGATTTTATTCCTGAATACTTCTCTCAATTAGTTTCTTATGATCCTGCCAAACGAAGTCAAAATGCCAAGTTGCTTCAACCAGCTTTCCAAATTAGGTAAACGTTCGCATATACTCATTTCATTAATCTTCGATACACTTAATTACAATACTACATCTGTGTCTGATATTAGTATTATTATTATTCAATTCATTGCAGACGAGATCGCCAGGAGCAATCTCTGACTGGTGACGAAAAAACTGATCAGAGCCTTTTTGAAATCGTTTTCGAAGATGTGCTTAATCATTCGAATAATAACTCAGTGGATCATGTCCTTGAGGTAGCCTTCCTCGAAGGTTAAATATTTCTCATGTTTCCAGGATCTTCTCTTATACTGGTTACCCCTGGGTTCACTTACGGATTACTGTCTTAATAGAGCTTCCGAGAAGTCTTGTATTAACACTGTTGTAAGTGTTCTCGCCGCATCAGCATTGTTAGTTAACGTTTTGCAGATTATGTTGCTGGAAGCCCGCCAGCTGGTTGATCGAGCGTTTGAAGAAATATACAATTTGCTAGAAGCATCTCAGGGAGAGGAGGAAACTTGTGTGTCTTATATCGCAGTGGTTTTTTATAGCAATCTTTAGTGCGTTGTTTGGACAGAGCGCTTGCCTTCTGCAGTCGCCATTCTCATCTTGATCGTCAGAAGCAATGGCTAATGAAGATATTCGAAGCCGTGATTCAAACATCGACGAAGTATTCGGGAAAAGGTTTTTTGCTTAAATATCCGGGAAAAAAATTTTTGTTGAAGAATTTGACGGTCAGATAGAGTCGTTGACGAAGCGTATTATTGCAAGCGGTAGTCAGCATAGCTACAATATCTTCAACTGCCTACTGCAATACCCCTCTTTTGCTTCTGGCTCTCATGGGTAAGTTCTCTACGATGTTATTTGTATAAAGCCCACTCCAATGTACTCAGTTAAGTTACAGGGAATATTTTTCGTTGATTGATTCAATGTTGTCGGCGTGTTCCTTTGAAACCACAATGCTCTCCAATGTTCTGAAATGCATGGTTAGATTATCTATTTTTAATCATGTCAACATCATTTTAGGATTCTGAGACTAGCGCCTCCTTAGTAAGTAGTACCTGCTTAAATTCAAGACCAGTTACCAGCAAGCCTGTCGAGCCCTTCTGTTCAATATGCCATTGTGCGCTTACCAAGGCCGCATATATCTTTCAGTATGTTCTTTTTTTACATGCCAATGCTTCTCAAATATTTTCAAGAAAACAGTGAAACTGAATATCTTGATAATATACAGAATAATAATTTGTATTCCTTGCAGATGTGGACATGTAGTTCATATGGATTGCGATAACGGAATGCGTGTTTGTCCCTGTGAACGGCAAAGGAAAGGAGTTGGTAGAAAACACAATTTCCAGAGGTAAGTCTATTCGTGCAAGTATGATCGATGTAAATAGAATTGCTGAACTATCTAGCGATAAGCCCCAAAACATAGTATGTAGGATCTATTCAGGCTTCTACCTCGATCTGCAGTAGTGAACAATTTGCCTCAGAAGCGAAATATCTTTGCTGAATGGGATAAGCCACTAAATCTGTGTCCGTTGCCTTAGTTCCTATAACTTTTTTTTTGGTTCTATTATCCTCCACGATAAGTTTTCCTCTTTTCATTAGGTCTTGCTGTACATACTTATTTATTGTATTATATTGACTGTGCTTGGTGCATATTTTATCGATTCTGTGATATCTTCATAATTCTAGAACTTCTCAGATTTTATAATATTGTTATGTTCTTTGCAAATATGTTAATAAATTCCGTTTGTAGAATGAAGAGAAGTACTATAACTAGCGAAACAAGAGAGTCGAGAAAACAAACAACCCCTGGAGCAATCCTTCTAGTTAAGCGATCCATTTCTTTTAAGTGTTATATGCAACCAACCAGCATCTATATATATTAGCAAGGTATATAGTGTTATAGCCGTATTATTGTTCTCAGGAGAACAAGTCCAAGCTCATCATTCACTAAAACCACAAACTGCGAGCTGTAACATGATTGCATGCAAATGATATAATATGGGAAACAAAGAAGCAAGATTTTCAAACTAAGAGTTCAGATTCATTCCAATGTTCAGGAACCCCAGCTGGATGGTCGACATTCCATTTTATCACCCCCTATCGCTGGCATTCCTTCCATCTCTCCCAATGCGGTAAGTTGCAAATGAACGATGTCTTTGCATAGAATTTGATTCAGTGATTATGATATTCCAATTATCCTTCCTTCTATAGCTGTGTTAAATCCAATGCCACTGCAGGTAAGCTGATAAGCATAACGTTGACTAACTCAATTTCTCTCTTTAGCATCTCAATTTTGTATTCGAAGAAGAAGTCCTTGAAAACGCAAAAACATTGCGCAGCTGTACCAAATTGATGAACTTGGCGGATAAAATTGTTCGGTAATTGGCAAATACTGTCCCCCGAGATTTAGAAAGTAATTCAGCACGAATATGTTGTACCAGCACACTTGTCTTCTTCTACAAGCTGGATCCCAGGCGTCAATGAGACTATTCAAGGTACAAATAATGAATAAATTACTATAGAAACCGTATTTAGGGAACTGCCTGTCCCAAACGCTGGACTACAAACTTTGAGATCCCATTTTGTCACTTTCTAAGCAAGGTACGATATTTTAAACCAACAGAACTTTCAATTTGGTTCAGACAGGGAAATGCCCAAGAGAGCTGGATGTAGACAATGTGAACCTGATTCAACAATGGCTAGGAATCCTAATTGAAATTTTGGAACCCTTGCAAAACGTTCTACCAGAAAATATCCCTGTTATTGCACCAGTGAAACCAAACCCCCGTAGAAAAGGTGAGAAAAACAACATCCAAAACAGAGTCCACAGTTTCAGAAAGATATTTCTCTGATGAATATTACTGAGAAGAACCAACGTTAAAATTTTCCGCCTGTACAGATTAATGAGAATAAATATATGCTCATAACAATGTTTATGTAACAAAAACAAGAAATTAGTTCTTGCCTCCCTTTCTGGATCTGATGACCTTGGCAACAATCTTCTGCTCCTCGATCAAGAAGGCGCGGGTGATGCGTTCCTTAACGGCATTGGAGCAGAGCATTCCTCCGTATGCACGAGAAACACTTCTCTTGTTCTTGGGAATTCTGGAGAGCTCACGGGGACGAGCGGGGGTAATCTGCAAACTAGTTAATAAATAAGCCAAAACAAGATGAACTCACTCCATGGAGCTTAACTCCAGTATCCTTGCATTTTGGGACAGCTCCGAGCTTCTTTCTGTATTGAATGACAAGACGACCTCCTGGAGTCTTGACAATTCTAGTCTTGTTAGACTTAGTGTTGTAGGAAAGTCTACGTCTGTAGGTAACCCTTTGAGACATCCTGAAAATAGTCAAATTTATATATGAAAAGCATTCCAGCATAAAAAAATAAAGAATAACAGTATTTCTCACAGGAAACTTTTGAACTAAACAAGGTAACAAAAACTACGTATGCCATATAACAATAAAAATATACAAAAGAGTTACAAAAAGGGAAAAAATCGAGCCAAAAACCATGAAGTCCCAAAATAATGTCAACTTGCAAATTGGACATGCTAAAGGTCTGTCTGTAAGATATTTCGCCGTGGGACCAAAGTCGGTGAAATTCGCCTTTGAATATTTCGAATTCCGAACGTCATTTATGAATTAAAAATAATGCGTTTCAAGTAAGTTATCTAAATTATAGTTATGTATAGTCAGCACCTGGTCTTCTTATTAGATGGTGTATCTTTCTGCGACAGCATCCAGCACGGTCGATGTCAGTTGCGCAAAAAATTTCAACACTTGATTCTTTCCCGTTTTTTCGATTTCCTTCTTTTATTAATCTTTTGCTAATTCGATGCTCATTCGATCCTCACTGCGGATTATTTGAAAAATCGGAATCTGAAAGACACAAGTTTGGGATGGTTTGCTTCATGTTTATCTACTTATGGCGATGATCAAGTGACTGTTCCAAGTGAGATTAAATGTTTTAGTATTCGTTTGGCATTGGTAACATCCAGGCAATAGCAGAGCTGTAAAACAATATTGCTGGATTTAATTTTTCTGTTTGAAATAATTCGTAGGCGTTAACACAGTGCGAGAAAATAAATATATGCACATACATAAGTGGATGCTTATTTCTTCGACAATATAATTTATATATACCCTTATTAATTTTAGGAGAGTAGCTTTACAAAATCATGCATATCTTCTTGACATTGCACCGAGTTCGTATAAGCTCGAGTGTGGATCAATACGTAGCTACGTTAGCTATTCTGAATGAGTGTCCATGCAACCCGCGTTCATTCGGCAGTATTATTACAACTATTTGGAGTTATAAAAATAACTTCAAAATAATATGGATTTGGTTCATTCTGCTCTAGCTAGAGCCACGAAAAGACATGATGAATTACTGCCGAAACCTCCTCGAATCGGAATGGTGGTCGATATGAGCGAAGCTAATTACCTAGCCGGATTTATACCCTGTATGTTTTTTTTCACGTTATGGATTTGTATTCTTCTGTTTACACTCACAAACATTTCCTGAACTTGAGTGTTTTTATTCTAACATGTAGCATTTGTGTCAAGTCGATGTGTCCAAAATTTCTGGAGAACAATTTGGTGCCTAAAAAGTTGACAAAAAATATTGGATAATACCGTCGAGTTTTTTGACATAATTCCTTGCTGCACAATTTCTTGGTTCGATATCGATTCATGAACTGTGGCCGTTCCGGCTTCACATGAAATCGTGATATTTCTAGCAGATCATTGGTTTTGAAAAATTTCGTATATTTATGCGCCATTTCAGCTCTAACTGATAAAGTTGAATATCCGTATTCCCGACCAGAGTTTCTCTATTATTCGGATGAGGAGATTTCTCTTTCTTCGGATCAGTCTATTCGTCCAGTTGTTTGTTCAAAGTTTGCACATCGCATGATACTCCATGCCGGATACGCAGAAGTTGTTAATGCAGGTACTTTACAAATGTTCTTCAGAGCTGAATCGCCACTGAAATATTGTACGCGGCGCCCGCAAATTTTTTTTTACGATATCCGGGATTTTAAAGTTTTTAGTGATTAAAGGCACGGTACACCCAGAATTTACTTGCC